>JAANSO010001382.1:0-17426 GCA_036507315.1 Lepidocyrtus fimetarius | reverse complement strand
GAGTAAGTTAAAAATTACTTTTATTTTTGTGGTTTACCTACATAGATTTGATTGTGCCTTAATTTTTAAATGTTTTAATAGTTCTGCAACGGTACATGAATGAAATGAATCTTTTTACTACTACTCTCGGAAAACTACTAAAAGGATGACGAGTATTCACTGCCATAAATTTACACGAGCTTTTTAGCTGCTGCTGTTGCCGAATATGAATTAAACAAATGGGGAAATTCTTTAATGTTCTTGTTAGAGGGTTCATCTTTTATATTTTATGTAAATAAAAATCTTTATTGCAGAATCAAATATACCTTTGAACAGTGCATTATCCACTAAAGCTGACGTAGATTTTAAAATCATATCACATGATCAAAATACATATAACGTACGACAAATTTCAATATGCACTAATCATTCATAAAATATCTTTGGTTTTGTAACAAAATAGTACTATATGACTAGATTAATAATTCCACGTGCAATACAAATTTGTACATTGTGTTTATAGCTATACTTAAAGCATGATTTTAACCATGTCTCCTTACAAAACCCGGGTGCAAACAATTATAGGCAGGTTGTCTTGATCGTTGACATCCACAGTTGCAAATCTTTGGTATTTTGAAGTTAAAAAGACGACGCACTCCTTTGAAATCTATAACAAACATTTTTCAATTACTCTTTTACTTCAAAGGACAATATGATTGGTTGACTGATCGGGTATTTTGAAATGTGATTTATCATTTCCCTTACTTGACTAGCCGAGATCGAAAGATGTTCAAGATTAGCTAAACAAGACAAGCCAAAATATCCAGTTACGTCAGTTGGCATACAAGTTGTATTTTGGAGGTAGCAGTTGGAGAAAATGTCCTTGGGGGAAATGTCCAGTACGAGTTTCTTCAAACCTATTAATTTTTGGTATGATAATAAAGATTCAATTTTTGCATGAATTTTAGTATAACAGTATACCTCGCAAAAAGGCAATGCTGGGTGCAGTTCTAATTCTCTCGATATCGACTTCTCCATACGATTTATTTGCATTAATTGTGAGACATTCCTGAGCTGGAATCCCTGTAAAGAGGGTATCCACATTTGAGTTACGATCCGTCAGTGACAAATGCAGTTCCTCCAATTCAGGCCACAGTTCCCACAGACATGGAATGATATCATCCGAAGGAGAGTTCATAGTAATGCTGGTAACTGAAGGGAATAACTTTGCCAGTCTTTTCAACTTAATGGGATCTTTCAAATTGATAGGAAACTCTAATTTTTTCAACGAAATACAAGGCAGCCAATTTACAGTTTCTGAGAAATAGTCATCCCAATTCAATTCATCAGCAAATGCATGCACAAAGAAGGTCTCCAAACTTGGCATCTGCGTGGCATAACATATTGGCCCGAACAAGATTTGAGAAGAGCAAATCGCAGACCGTGTCAAGACCCTCAGTTTTGGTAATGGAGGCAGTCGTATCCGGAGATGCTGAGGACCCATTACTTCATTTAACGACAAACTTTGCAAAGTTTCTTTGTGATACAAAATAAGCTCTTTGGTAATGGAGGCAGTCTTATCCGGAGATGCTGAGGACCCATTACTTCATTTAACGACAAACTTTGCAAAGTTTCTTTGTGATACAAAATAAGCTCCTCCAGTAACAAACTGTTCTCCACGTCTTCAGCCAAAGATTGAAACCAAAGTTGTTTTAATTTCATTCCTTCCTGACTCATCTTGATTAATATTTGAAGCGATAGCTCTGTTTAGACTTTCAAGATTTATGCAAGAAATTTTTAGATAATTTGACGACTGATAGAGAGCTCCCAATATCTTCAAGGAATACAGCGTGTCTGAGTATTTTGTAAAAGTCAAATTTGTCAAATTTATCGTTGCTTTAAATAAATCCGCTAGAAATCCTTCATGACATTTTTGTCCTTCGTCAGTTTTAAACTGAATGGTTGACAAGTATGGCAATGTTGGTGGTTCTAGAAGGCCTGGCCAATTTGGAAACAAAGTTGGACGGTTAGTAATAGTTTCAGGGAGCCCGAGTCCTTCCAATGATAAATTAACTAGGAAGGGAGCCCTTAGCAGGAGCAGTTCACGAAAGGAACTAATGTCAATATCGCTTGACATAAATTGCACTCGCAGGGTATGAATGTAGAATCCACAGACGACAAAAAACTTTTCCACAAGTGGGTCGTTCATGTTCAGGTTGAGAAGAAGATAATTCCCAAAGGGAATTTCACGACTAGATTCCATCACTGCGATGAACTTTGCAAGTAAGGTAGACTTTCCAAAGCTGGTTTGATGCAAGCACTTTACATAAATTTCCGCTCGCATTCTTGGAATGAAATACTGATTCCATTTCTCGCAAACTTGTCTGCAAGAAGGAATATCACGAAGACGAATTTTCTTCACAAGATGCTTTAAAACCTATATACATGAACAACATTTTTAAACACAATTCAAACTGTAAAAGTGTTTAAAGAACAATTCAAAAATATTTACCAAATCATTCATTAATGGATGTTGCTGAGCAGGCTGCTCACTTTCCTCGTCTATTTCCATCATTTTATAATCTTTGGAATAACTAGTATGAGCTCTTGCGCTATTTTATGTTTAACATGAATCATAAATCTGGACAATTGAACTTTAATATAGAAAATGCCTATTAAACTGAAAAGAAAGTTTATGGGACAGATGTATTTACGCAAATTTAAAGGTTTGACTAGATTTTGGTGAGCCAAAACTACCAAGGTTGTTTTCTACAACGTGAATTTGTTTTGGTTTCTGCACAACAAATCAGCTCGCATGTGTACCTCAAATGTTTGCCTGTGACTATGGCTATAGATAGATAAAAATTCTATGTAACCGCATATGAAACTATGTGAAGTGAATAGAGATAAAAAACAGAAGTTATCATAGTTTGATGTACAATGGAATTGAGCAGGTTGCATTTCAAAGGGTAGAATGAGTCAAGTAAAGTTTACAAACATTGCGTGTTTTAGAGTGAGTGAAATTGCATAAAAATAGTACGAATGCTCTGATCGTAATAGTTCACATCACATCAAGAGCTGTTATCTCTTTCTGTTGCAGCTCGATGAGAGAATCCAAGTGAGAAAAAAAGAGAAAATGCAATCTTTTGGTAAAACCCCTATGTCTAAAAACTACTTCGTTGCATTACAATAGGTAATTTCATTCCTATTTATATCTATGTAGGTATGTATGTTAAATGTAGACAAATGTGGTCAAAAATGTATAAAATCATAAACCGCTATAATTTTGAACAAGTAACTCATTTTAACTAACAATTTGATTGTTTATTGTCAATATATAACTTTGGAAATATTTTTTTGGGAAATGTGCAATGAATATAACTTTGTATATTCAATGCAAAATGCGAAACACGTTTGATATCTTAAATTAGATTTCCAAAAGCTCTTTTTAAACATTTATCGTTTTCTTCATTTGTAAATAAGGATTCTCTTTATATTTATGCATGCATATATAGTCAGGAACATCTTATTTGTATAATTGCAAATGACTTTCTATAAAATAACCAACTTAAAATAGATAAACCTTATAAATATTCTTTCTTTTATAAATAGTTGACTAAAATTTAACAACACAACCATTTTGTCTGTCCTTAAAATATTTAAAACATCGTAATTGAAAATTCAAAGCAAACAAGACGAGAAACAGCGAAAATCGAACTAGCCTATATTATGGATCTATCGTCAGATCATTATTTTCATAAACTTGACAATAGAGAGACTCGTTTTAGACATTTTGGACTCTTGCTCCCACACTACTTATACTTACACCTATTCTAAGCTTTCTCCCCATCGCCCTCAGCTCATCATATTTCTTATCAGCGACATCAATCTGATGATGAACGGTTTGACGATAAAATACCATACTAAAAATACACAAAAGCATGAGAACAGGAACCATCACACTTGTGATACAAATTGCAGGGATTTTTGTGAATTTGATCCAGGAAAGGAGAACTACATCTAAAATGAAAAGACAAATGCTGACAGTATTGGCTAGGAACCATGCCAAATCAATATACCAGATCAGGTCATCATGAGGCGAGTCTTTTGCTAAATTTACAGAGTTGAGCTTGGTCACTGCCTCAATGTGTGGGAGCAAACAGGTGGCAATGAGTATTGAGAACATGGTCGTTGACACGAGAAATGCTGTTGTCACTGTGAAAGCGCATAGTAAAAGATCGCTTTTTGTTTTTGACACATCAAGTTCCACTGTTGCGACCTACAATGATCATATCATTATGAATTAAAGCAAAATAGATATCAACGTGTGCCAAAAAGTAAAAGAATTAATGCCTTTTTTATAATCATTTGTCAAGAAAGAGTGCATGTCAAAAACACCTACCACCGAGAAACCAGCCATTAGTGCTGCCATTTCCGTCACGCCCTTCAATTTTGCTTTGCTCAATTGCAATCTTCTCCATATTAACGAATTTACTGCTTCGATTTCGGCAGGGATTGGGTCATCATCTTCAACTTCATGCACGGGATCGTCGTGGTAAACCCTTCCAAAATCTCTTAATTCGTGAGCGTCATACATTTCCTTTTTTAAAGAAGAGAAGGCTGAGCTTTTCCCCTGAAATTACCCACACTGCTACACTAATTGGTAAATGTCAAATGTCAATCGGTTCATAGGACCGTTTTGCCCCCGCTTTTACACACAAATCTGTTTTTCTTTCATGAATCAATAAAGCCATGTCTTATCAATTATCAGAACAACGCGAACTAAAAAGTTTTATCATGACTAGAAGAGACTCAATCCTGGCCTTTTAAAATTGCGTAAGCTTTACCTTGTACACGTAATAACGCATTTGCAAATGCCGTATTGCTCTCGATAGTGAAATGAATTTAATCAATTATTAAATCTCTAGTTTCATTTCTTAACAGCAACAAGTGACAGGAACACTGATGGAATTTCTCTTGTAATTTTAAAACTAAGTCAGCTCCATACAAAAAGATTTTAAAACTTCTAACTTCATTTTGATTACTAAATTTGATTAAATTACGCCGCAATGTAATGGAAAGTATTCAAAAATCATTTGCGCTCTGCAGCTGTTGTTACAAACTAATAGTCACAGTTTTGTCAGATCTTTCCTCAAACTCAAGTAAACTGACTATGACTGGTCCTCTTTAAAACATTCTAAAAAGAATCCTTTCTTTCATAATATATGTATGCACGAGTGTGAATAGTCTAACAAGAGAACATTTTCATGCTAAATAGCAAGTTCTCGTTTAGTCAAACACAATGCGTAGGTATACATTATTACTTGCAAAGTTTTTTATGAACAAGTTTTAAAATCAGATTTACGAAAACACAATTGTGCTTCATTCTCATCTCATTTTCAGCATCATTCAGTTATCATCACCATTCAAATTCCACAGCTTTATTACAAAGTACAATAAAATCTCTGTGCAGAGGAAAGACGTACATGCGAGTAAAATCAGTTTTTACATGAGTGTGATTTTAAAACGCGTAAGAGAGAGAAACAAAGTCTTCATGTCATAGGATTGCACACATTTTTATGACTAGTGCAACCGGCAACCCATATTAACTAATTATAGCACAATCTCTGATTGGTAGAGTTTTTGTATATTTCACAATCTAACTTTCACCTCGTTTCAATGTTACTGTGCGATGATGATAGAGAGTACGTAAAAATATGCTCCAAAGAAAGCTCTGAATGTAATCCCGTTATGAAAACCGTTTGAATGTGTTACTTTTAAATTTTTCATAAAAAGTCCACTTTCCACCGTCCATCGACTAATATAATTTTTGTGCCTACCTACATGAATTGAATTGAAGTTGTTTGTGGTTTGGCGTAAAGTAAAGTCTATGGAATTAGTTAGCAGTTTCTAAATGGAAAATCGCAGTGAATTCTACAGTAGAGATAAACATTAGTGCCGTAATTGTACATGAAAAATTGAAAACAATCAAGTTATATATTAACTAGTAACTTTCACCGAATTCCAATTGAGGTTATAATGTTATTTCTTTTTGCTAAAATATTTTTATTAACAATCAGATCTTAGACAAGATATGAGGACCAACATTAATCAATGGATATGAAAGATATTGATGAGTAAATGACGATTGCATTGTCATTGTTGAACTTAATATAAAACATACTGGATTTGCATCAATTATAACAAAAAGGTACATAAACAAGAGATAATAAAAAACTTACAATTAGAGTTTCCTTCCACGCAAAGATTAAAAATATCATAATTACGGCAAAGCAGCCCAATTGATAGGCGTCTTCCCTTGCTTTCTTTAACTCTTCGTTACAAAGACTGAAATGCTTACAACCGAAAAATCCACGGTGTGCACTCAAAGGAGATGGATGAACACATTTCAAAACGGAATGACGTTTTTTGTCAACAACTCCGCCCACCTTTTGGGCATAAGCCCCCCAAAGCAAGAAGACGACATTATTCATATTTGCTATTAATCCAATTGATAACAGCACCAGTGAGAGTTTCCCAGCCTTTGTCTTTATGAGAATTTGCTTTGCTTGCTTCCACAGTGAGTACAGCGTTGAGTAGCAAAACGCCTTGCTTAGCCCAACCTTCCAAGTAACCGTGGTTTGGAATAGTAGTAAACTCAGGTACACCAGGATCATCACGAAGCTCTTTGTACATATTTTGAAGACTTGGTGGAGTAGCAACTCCTTTTTGAACACTGAAGCACAATCCATGAGCTTGATTAGGTCCATGATAAGGATCCTGTCCTATTATCACAACTTTAACATCCCGTAATTCACAGTAGCGTGTCCAGCTGAATATATTCTGCTTGGTCGGGTAGATAGTGGCCCTCTGAGAGCAATAAAAGTCATTCAATTGTTGAAAATATGGCTTCCGGAACTCCTTCTCCAAGATTTCCGAGTACCACGAGTGCCCGATTGAGTTGGGATCGACAATAGGAGTTCGATTTGACACCACCTTTAGACTAGCTGCAATCTAACAATAACAGATAAAATTCGCTTATCAGTTACATGCATTTTGACAAGTCTACACCGCATGAGTACAATCTTAGCAAATTTACTTACCCGCTTCTCATTTATCATCCGCTTTTGATCAGGCGTTAACGGAGCCGTAGCCTGTTTCGAATCAGTAGCTTCGCAAGTGCTTGCCACAGTACTAGACTCTTTATCTACTGGCGTTTCCTTATCTCCTGACTTGACGCGTTTTCGCTCCTCTTCGCTTTCACTTTCATTCTTGCGCTTGGTACTAACTGGAGACGCCATGAAGAAGTTTGTGATTTTTTGCTGGGGTACAACCTGATCCTGCTTCTTCAACTTCATTATTGTGGATAAATTACGGACTGACAAATATGACAGTGCACGTAGTAATCTTAATTGTAATAAAGTCAGAATGATCTGCAAGAAACAAATCACTAGTGACTACAAAACCAACTCTTTAAATGATTTTAAAGACAACTTTCCACTTTCAGGACTTACCTTAAAAAAGGTGAAAGTTGAGCTGTAATGTTCAATAGATCAAATATCTTATTTCAGGTCAAATGTCACTCAATTCTTGGCAAATATTCAGTCAAACGATATCTAATTGCAGCAGCTGCTTAAATATTGTCACTATTGATGGTTTAGTTGGTTATGTAATGAGTAATGAATCATCTTTGAAAGTCCAAAGTGTTTTTCTGTACATGTTCTGTTCTTTTTGCCTTACTTCAGTGTCAGATCATAATAGCAGTCAGCAATTCATGCCCGCTCATTCAGCCTTTCTTTCCTTATCCAAAAGCTTTGAGTCGCGAACATGTGCACAATTCCCTCGCTCGCTGCTCCCCAAAGAAAGTCTTTGTTCTTTCCTTTCCTAAATAGCTTATTCGCATGCTTTTATCAGGATTCTTCTACTTTAATGCCAAATTAAATCCAATTAACAGGAAAACACTCACCCATTAAGAATTATAATCATGCAACTGCTTCTATTCTTCTTCAAAGTTAAATCAAATCTTCTTATTGCCTTTGTAATACCTTTGTCATTTTCCTTAGATATGGTCATGGTCCCTTGAAGGGACCCTGATTTAGTCTTTCCCATGATGATGCTGGAGGCTGTTTTGGTTATAGCCAGTGCATTTGATAAGATTTCATACAAATATGTTCCTTGAAAGAATGCATGGAATGAACCAATTATTATAAGATGATCAAATTAAATTATGCAGTCTGGGTAAGTAAAATAGACCGAAATTGTAGTTAAATCAGAAATATGAATGAATTGGTGCACAGGTCGCAATAATAGTCAAAATATGCTTATGAACAATGAATTAAACCGTATATAAAGTAGTCAAGAGCTTGATCATTCATTAAATTCTTTCAATTATTTTATTGATTTAACTTATTTCTAGTATTTTCGCTTCTAATAAGCAATTTGTTTAATCTGGTTTTCACTAGCTACAAAATTAACAACCGATTACGTTGCCTAAAATCTATAAAAGTATGGCCTTTTAGTTATCTATCAACAAATTATATATTATGCAACGCAACCCCATACTTCATTTACTGACTTTATAAAATGTCATGTTAAAAGTTTAACAAACAAGTATTATTTTAGCTATATAATATTTAATTCATTTATGCACTTCAACTTCACTTATACGTATAACGGGATATATAATCTAAATTATAGTTAATAAATTAAATCAGTCCATGTACTACAACTTAGCGTCTAGTTTTTTAATAGTACCAGTACAAGTCAACTTTTATTAACAAAAATTATAACAAAAAAGTTGCAAAGATTTACATAGTAAATACAAAAATGATTAACTAATAATGACATATTAAAACTTTTAAATAAACAATTCATTATCCTAATAGGTATATTATAACTAAAGTCACAATATCATTTCGGATTTGTGTAAGCAATGTACTAATAATACGTGATGGTAGCTTACAGGGGAGGTGTCAAATCTCCTCTACCCTGTCCTTGTTGACCCTGATTTAGTCTTTCCCATGATGATGCTGGAGGCTGTTGTTGGTTATTAAACGGTGGTCTCATTCTAAGATTACCTGGTCCACCACCAGCCCCTAACATTTGTTGAAAATCAAGATTATTTTGAACACCTCCACCGGGCTGCTGTGGCATAAATGGAAAGCCAAGCATCATTAAAGGATCCATTCCGCCAGGACCTTGCATATTGGGAAGCTGTTGTTGCATTGCAGCCATAGCGGCAGCCATTGCAGCAATATTTGGAGGTTGTCCAGAACCTCCGGGAGGGTTACCACCAGGGCCTCCACCTCTAGGATCTCTGTTAAAAAATGGTGGAAAGTCATTCATACCAATACCTGGGTTTGGCAAACTACAAGGGGAAAGCAAAATAAAATGGAAAAGGTTAAAAATCAAAAATAATAAAAAACATGCAAATTCAAACAAATAGGAGTCAGCGCAATTTTACAAATAAAACTACGCAAACAAATCGAAAATGTTATTATGAAAAACAAAATAAAAGAAGCGGATATTTGATACCAACCTGACAAACCTGTTATCACTATCGAGGAAGGGATTGTTTTGTTGAGGAGGAATTCCAGGAGGTCCATGTCTTCCACCAGCAGAAGTTGTTGGAATACCTCCACCCCTCGCAGTTCTAGGATCAAAAACTGGAGTGCCATCTGGGATTGTGAGCGGTTGTGTCATATCAGGAGATGCAGGTTGGTCAGTAGGTGATGCCGGTGCAGGCAAAGAGTTGCCTCTTTTTGAAGATAGTCTTGGATCTAGAAGAGCCGTTGATGGAGGCATACTTACTCTAGCAGAGCTGTAATCAATTTTAGGAATTCCAGCTACTTTTTTAACCCTATATGGGATAGGCCCATTGCGGGCCAAGGAAGCGTCAATTTCTTTAGCTGGTTCAATATCAATCTTCTTAAAAATACTGCTAGGATTTCTCAAGTCCACATCTTTGAATGAGGAGGACGATGCGTTGCGAAAGTCAGTGTCTCTGTAAAATGATGGAGTTTTTGCAGATGATTCAGATAAGGGTGGTAATGGTAACGACGAGGGGAGCACTGGAGAGGAAGATGGCTTTGGTTGATTTTGCTGACGAATTTGGCTTAGAACAGAACTAATTTTACTGCTAATTTCAGATTTTGCAGATTCTTTCTTTTTCGAATCGTCTTCGTCCTCAGAGGAGTACCAATTTTCTTCTTGTTCTTCGGGTTCAGATTTTTCAAAGTTTTGCTAAAACAATGATATGCAAAAATTAATCGATACACATTGACAACTTTGAATTTTAAAGCTTACATTTTCATATTAAAAAATAAAACGTACCATTTTCTTCTCATTCTTTTGCTGCTGCTTCTGAATTCTCATAAACAATTCCTGTTGCATTTTCGGCAAATGTTCTGGAACACTTTTTCCCTCGCTTTCTGATGCTTGACTAGTTGCAATAGAAGTAGGAACGTTGCTAGCTGAAGCAGTACCCCCTGCTGAGGCTAAGTTTGGCAAGCCTGCAGCAAGTGTAGTAGGAGTAGCGATGCTTGTGCTAGGGATATTAAGCGATGCCAAAACATTGGCTAATGCTGGATTATTCACAGTGTTCGGAGGTGGCAAAAGTCCAGGTAACATTTGTTGCATCAGTACAGGGTTTAGCGGAAGTAAAGGTGGCTGCATTGGTGGAAATGGGCCAGGGGGACCTTGGTGCTGAGATACTGGAGGCGGGCCACTGTTAGTGTCTAGGGTGTCTTTGTAAAAGCCAGAAATACCTGCTTCCTGCATGAGCTCGTGAAGTTTTTCTTGGTCACCCCTGCTAGGTTGTTGTTCCCATCTACTATTTCGATTATTGTTATTATTTTGATGACGATCTGTCTCCTCCTCCCCTACCAGGTCCTCCCCGCATGTCATTATTTCCTCTTTGATTCATATGAGGTGGTCCATGGTGCTGCTGATGTCCATGTCCGTGATTGCCATGATGATCCCTTCCTGGTCGACCATGGCCATGCCCCTGTCTGTCATCATTTCTTCCGTGTCCATGGCCGTGATTATTATGACCATGGTGTCGATCATGATGAGATGGACCCATTGGGCCACGGTTGTTATGATCTGTTGTAGAAAAAGATATTGACTGACAATGTTTTCTTTAACAAAACTAAAATGTTCATACGTTACTAAAACTAGCTTTTTATATTATGGAAATTGTAGCGATTCATACCATTTTGACTCATTTCGAATATATTCTCCTCTTTATCATCTTCAACTTCCTCCCCTCTCATTCTAGCTTCCATTTTATTGATAAGATTGATGGCTCCTTGTCTATTTAAGCGTGGAAAGTCTCCCAAAATTTCTTTTGGTGCGGTTTCAATATGCTAAAGTTTAAAAAGAAGCAAAAAATAGCATTTCATTCATATTCATTTTATATTAAGCATAAGCAATCTGTTCATTTCATATTATGTAGAAAAGGAAGAGGAAGTACGCGAACCTTAAGTAATACTTGCTTTGTAACATCGCTTAAAGCAGAATGACTGAATTTGCATCGGTCCCCAGCCTTGCATATCAACCCAGTGTGGAAAAACTTGCATGGGAAATCATTATGTAAATACAAACATTTCTCTTTCTTGGCACAACATTCCATCATCCAAAATTTGCAAAGTTCCATTTTTCTAGGAGGTACAGCATCATGGGAAAATGTACAATCAATTGCAGATTTTTGGCATTTCCCTTGCATAAAATAAGCGCATATAACATCAGATTTTGGCTCCTTCCGTTCTTCTCGGCCAGGTCGCTTGTTAACATTATTATTATTTCGATTATCCGGACGCCTTCCAGGCCCTCCACCACCACCGGGAGGTGTTGCCTCACGTGGTGGGCGACTAAAATTAATACAAAAACAAACCATATATGAAACAATTATAGCTACATTAGTTTTGAAATGATTCAATTTTTATACAAACGGAGCAAGCTAATTGCTAAATCGAAAGTAATAATGTACCCTGAATGGTGATGATGATGAGGGCTAGTCTCTCCGTCACTTTCCCGTCGTCTTTTTGCCCTGCTAACTTTTGAGTCATCCCCAAACTCTTCTACGGCAACACTCCAAGGATCGGATGCAGGGGGTGGAATAGCAACCGCTGGTGAAGTTCCACTTCGAGCAAACGTATTATATTCCTCTTGCTCAGATTCTCCTGCATCTGATGCTTTTCGCTTCTTACTACTACTTGATTTGCTTCCCTTAGAATCTTTCTCTTTTTCTTTCTCCTCCTCTCTCTTTGATCTTTTTCTGTCTTTGTCTTTACGATGCTTATCCTTATCTCGATCCTTATCCTTGTCTTTATCTCTGCTACTCCTTTCTTTATCAGAAGATGATCTGCTTGAAGAACTGGAAATCGACTTTGAGTCCTTTCTTTCTCTCTCTTTTTCTTTCTTATCTTTGGATGAGGCGCTTGCGCTTGTAGTGGTGGTAGGAACTACTTTTGGTTCGTCCTCATCGTCATCCATGATTTCACCATCTTCTAGATCTGCATCATCAACATCACCCTCTCCCTCATCAGTATTTGACCTGGATCGTGATTTTGTACGAGTTTTAGGAACGTTTTCATTGGAATCGGTCTTGCTTGCAGGGGCAATTGAGGACTGCTGGGATTCTTCATTTTCTGAGGCTCTTGGGGGTGATGACTGGGTACCATCCTGGGACGTTTCTACGTGAGATGTATCCATAGCTTCATCATCTATAGTCAAGTTTGCTTCAGAGAGACCTTCATCCTGGGACGACGACTGAACCGCTTCGGCTGAGGGTTGTGAGCTAATATTGTTTGAAGAATTGTTGGAGGATTGTTGAGAAGAATTGAATTGTGAAAAGTTTTCTTGGGAAGTTATGACTTCTGCTTGTGAGCTCTCCTTTCCACCACCTGCCGATGATGACTGCGAGGATACCTCGACAACTTTCTCTTCTTGCTTGTCAGCAACACTGGACGACGTTTCCATTGGGGTTGGACTACTTGGTGGAGAAGGGCTTTTGGCAGAATCGCAGGGTTCTTGCTGAGGTGATGATGCATCCGGGCTTCCAATACTTGCTACATCCTTAACCGGAACTTGACTGGGTGGGCTCTCCGGGTTTTTAGGTGGACTCGCAGGAGTAGCAGATATTGTGCTGGGGGCATCTTCAATACTGTCAATATCAACGTCGTCATCTTCTCCATCCCCACTTTGTGGTCGACGCTCAGTTCTATCTTTCTTAAGGATATTTCTAAAACTGATTTTTGAAGACGTACTTACAGCAGGTTGTTGATTGGGGGACTTTTTAATTATATCATTATTTTTCATGGGCTCATCTTCGACGTCATTGTTCTCATCATCAGCATGCAAAGGTTGACTTACTACAGCAACAGCATCAGGTTCTTCGGCATTCATGCTGGAAGCGGGACCTTCGTCCTGCTCATCTTCTTCCTCCTCCTCCTCATCATCATTCATTTGATGCAAATTGCTACTGCTAACAATAGCAACATTGTTCTCATCATCCATCATATCCTCATTATTGACACACGAATCATCAATGGTCAACTCATCCGTTTCACTTTCTTCATCTGCCCCACCACAACTGGAAATTACATGATGGGACCCATCATCATTATTACTACTTGACGCGTTTGGAGAAGAAGGAGTGTTTTGTTCCATTCTGGTTACGTTATTATCACTGGATGAATCAATTGTCGTGGATTCTCCCTCCATTTTCACTAATTCTTCAGTTCTACGTCGCTCTCTGTTAGTTTACAAAGGAAGAAATTATGGGATAATGAAATAAAAGCAATTTTTTCCAACTATTCAAATTCCTTCTTTTACACCAAAAATCATTCAATTGCGACTCATTTTACTTAATTGCATTTAAATCCAATTAACGAGTGAAGCCACCGTTAATTACATAAATCATTTAAGTAACTAAAAAATAGACCTCACTAAAAATATCACTTTTTCATCCGATTTAACACATGAGAAAGCATTCAAAATTGGAAATCA
This sequence comes from Lepidocyrtus fimetarius, assembly GCA_036507315.1. Taxonomy (NCBI): domain Eukaryota; kingdom Metazoa; phylum Arthropoda; class Collembola; order Entomobryomorpha; family Entomobryidae; genus Lepidocyrtus; species Lepidocyrtus fimetarius. Next base: position 3,437 of record JAANSO010001382.1, on the reverse strand, counting down.
GCTGGTGCTTTAAAGAGTTAAGAATCATTAAATTAACTTCCGCCCAGTTTTTATAATGAAAAAGTGTCATGCCAAATCATCATCATCATCACATGCGCAAGAGGGAAGCTCATCAGCTGCAATTGCACCATTCATCACTCACTTTACACCAAAAACAGTCTCCAAGTCACATCGAAAAGCACATCCTTTCAAGCTGTGAGATGTTAAAAGTTCTCTAAAAAGTTGTGTAACAAAATCAATATTTTTCTTTCCTTTTCATTTCTGCATATTTCAACTTATATCATTCCTATCATCATTTCTAGCCTAACTCAATTCTTATATTCTTATAACAAAGCTATATCATTTATGATGAAACCTTGTTCATAGCCCACCCTCCCAGGTTTCCCCTTCTCCCTATTAAATTATGTTGTGTTCCCTCTTAAACCTTCTCCCCTCTTTGTACAAAGCTATATCATTCTCCTGACAAAGTTGCCAGAATAAGCCCAACAGGATATACAAAAATGTATGATGATAATTTTCTATGAAAATCCCACAATGCAGCAGCCATTTTGAGATTTTTTCTACATGGGAACTCGCCTTAAACTTCATATAACACTAAAGAAAGTATGAGCAATTTTAAATATTCCAATGAATCATCAAGATAACTTTCTTGCACATCACAACTTCAGTCATAACTTAAAAGATAGCACTTTTCTGTATCATCATGTAACTGAAAAAGAATAAAGAATCTTGGAAATCATTTGGATTTTCATTCTATCACCTTTTATGAAATTGCGAAAATATTATTTCACCATATAATGCTACTACGATTTCTATTGTTTTCATTTTCTAGAAACTACCTAAAAACTATTAAATCCTTGATAATTACTCATTAAATAGTGATGATGATGATTACCCTGCATAATAATTTACCTTGGTATAAAAAAGGCGTCAATTGAACCATCATAGAAACATTTTCCAAGAATTCAAAATGTTCCAGTAGAATAACTATCCCTAACGGTTTTCATTACTTTTAAGTAAACTAAACTACAAGGTACATCTTTTAACTTACGGAAAGGTGGACGGATTTAACTTTTGAAATGATTAAAAAGTGTTTTACCTGTGGTTATTTTTTCCTAAAATGAACTTTTTAAAAGCGACTTTTACATTTTTGCCTCTACTTCATTTACCAATCATGCTTTTATAGCAGTAGCAGAGGAGAGTGATTAAATTAGCAAGAAAATTATTCGAAATATAAATTCCATTTAACTTATTTTGTTTGGGTTGAGTCGCAATTATGAAGAATTATATAAATTAGAGCGAGTTGTTCAAGATAATTTTTGTACAAACCTCTTTGGATTTTTTGGATGTAAAAATTAAAAATGTTTTTTTCTATATCATGTCAAACTCTTCTCTGGAGTAGGAAATAGATTTTTCAATAAATAACATTTTCACATTTCGCCGTTGTTTTAGATGATGTAATTAGCAATTATTGTAATTTTTTGGTTATTTTCAAAGTTTCCTTGAAAGAGACTTTTTCAACATTGGGTTTAGTTTATACGTTCACATTCAACTCTCGCCACAGACTATTCCGATTGTTCATATTTACTTACCGTTTACTACGTAGGTTTATAGATAGAGCAAAGCAACCAAGCACATTCACTGTAGAAATATTTTTGATATTTTTTGGCTTCCTTTTGTAAAAGGATAAAACTACGTAGCATGAATATAACCTCTCACATATACGTAGATGTTGAAAACAACTCTCTTTTGATAAACACCCCTCCCTTTCTGCTTTTAGGTCATTCACAAGGAGAAAAACGTATTACAAATGTTTATGACTTTAATGCATAGGATCATTCATTAGATTTGTTCATGACTTTAAGATAATTTTGTCTGTAGATAAAGCAGATTACAGGATGGTATGTATACAGGTATTCTGCAGGTAGCTATTAATATTAGCATACAATGTTTTAACTATTAAAGAATGAATACCTTAAATATTATTCACATTATCTTGAAAGGTCCATTGTTCCACATAATATTTTTATCTCGTGAATTATAATCTCCACCATCAATGCTTTTCATTATAATGCAGAAATTATGAATGCGTCAGGTAAAAACTACGTCAACGCTAGATTATGCACTGTAGTTAAAAAATTACTAAAGGGTTTTACTATTGTTACTATTAAACATAGGTACATGAGTTTTATCTATATCGCCTTTCAATTTCTAAAATAACACTTGCATTTTAAAACTGCATTTTATGAAAGCTGTACCTTATAGGTCGCAAAATATGGAATAGGTAATGTGAAATAATCTTTGTTACTTTTGGTGTGCGTTTCTTTCTCAAAATGTCAATTCTTGTAAGAGTCAGATAATAAACTAGTAGATACCTACCTTGATGGTTTATTATGGAAGGGCAATGCATTTTTCATTTATAATCCTTGCTGTGTGAATAAGGTTTATTTGACAAGACGAGAGGTATTAATGAATAGAAGAAAAATTATTTTTGTTCATGAATTACTCAAAAATATAGTTATCTTCATACTTAAAGTACTTGAAAAAGGATTAACTAAAGAAACTTTAATGAATGAAAATAGCATGGGTTGGTCGATAAAAATAATCTTGCAAATATATAGGTACTGACATATAATTTATATATTTTCATATCACATCGACGCAATTTAAAGTTGTTTAGTTTTGCCGACAAAATCCAGTAGTCTTTTCAGCTTTATCAAATTGGATTCGTTGCTGCCATCTATTATCATGAAACCATTTCTGAACAAGGCATTGAAGTTCATTTAAAGAACAAAGAACTTATTATTCGATGCTGTCGAAAAAATATATTTTTTATTGCGAGATTGTTTAACATTCTAACAACGACGAATTTAATTGATATGAATTAAATTTAACATATTCCGGATTACAATTGACTTTTAAATTCTATTTTAGAGTCATTTTGTACTTTTAAAAAGATGATCTATATTCCTTTAGCATCGAAGACATTCATGTGATCCGACTTTAAAACATATTTTTAGCTTTGTCACTTGCTCATCTAGGATATTATTATGCAGATTTTAATTAGCGTGAAATACAAAGGATTTCGCAATGAATGTCCATTGTTTGCGAGTAAACATGTTGTTCTCGCAAGTCTTTTTTAACAACAGATATTTATTTTAACTCCCAATGTAGCTGGTTCATATAATAATGTGCCTGTTTTTAGCAAGATTTTGAAATGGATTCAAAAGTAGAAATTTTAAATTTTTGGACATGTGTTTTTCTTGATCCCCCATCAGGGACTTTCACCCCCACCATGTTAAATTGTAGTGCAGAAAACTGCGTATTTTATGAATGCCAAGCATATGGAAAATATTGGTTTCAAGATTATAACCCTGATTCTGTCATTAATGGTCATTTTGTTTGTGTGTTAATTTTCATCACTACAGTTTTCACAG
>JAANSO010001381.1:0-17426 GCA_036507315.1 Lepidocyrtus fimetarius | reverse complement strand
AAAAAAGCTCTTCTTATTTCGTTTCCTCTGTTTCTTATTTGTTTTCACTTTTATATATAGAGATGGATAAAATTCAGTCACTGAATTAGGCACTTTGTATATTAGAAAGAGAGAAATTGACTTAAATCATTTTAAAAACTCAATTGCAAAACTTTTTACAAAATATAAATCACTTTTAACATGATTTTCTATTTTAAAAATTAAAATTTACAAAGGATACTCTCTCCTTTTCTCTACGTGATGACCTGTGTGACCTCGCATCACTGCGTCGTTAGGATCTTCGCATCCTATCGCGCCTTCATCTTCTTGTGTGAGGTATTCTCCTTTGTGTTGGCTTAAGTAACGGCCAATTAGAATGGCCATGATTACAATGAGAAGGAAAAGAATTGCGAGGACGCCGCCCAGTACTGCTGACTGAGTATTTCGGTAAATTCGACGGATTTTCTCGTCATCGAGTTTTGGAGCTGGACGTACTTCCGGAACTTCGGTGGGATGCATTATTGGCTCAACGCTGCAAAAGTCCTCCACGAGAGTTTCTGTGGAAAAATCCAAATCTCAGGAATACTTTCACTAAAAGCAAAAAATTTTAAATCTGACAAATGCTTACCAGGATAAGAATAAATATTTTTCGGTCTATTTTCTTGAAAGTAGTATTTCAACGGGTAAATGTCATCAAATTCCACACGGGAAATGCATCCGACAAAACCTTCCTTCATTGTTTCATTCTTTCCAATGTATAAGTACTCAATATTGTTAAATTGAGCGTCTGCACTTTGTTTCACGTCAAATGTGAATATTCTCGGTTCAAAGTTGTCCACTTTCATGACAAGTTTAGTTCCAGAGTCCATCCTGCTAATTTGTACGTCGTGGTATTGTCCAGTAGCAAAGTTTTGATCGGGGAATATACGCTCTTGCCTTTCAAACCCGAAGTCAAAGACGAGACGGAGATGACCACTGTTGGAAACCATGAGAGTGAGGTATTCTCCTGTTTTGTTACTGAACACTCCAAGTAAGAACCCTCTTGGTTCGGTTGTCGTAAAGCCGACACGGAATTTTTCGGCGATTGTGGATTTGTAAGAGCCACGGAATTCGTATTTGACCATTGAATTGGATTGCAAGTTTATTCCAATTTCTAAACAAAAAAGGGTGAAGGTTTATAATCAGGTTTTTATAAACGGTTAACGGAAATGATTAAAAATGTTACCATCAGCGCAAATCGGTCCTTTGAAAGCAGTGAATCGACAATCGCAAGTGTAATGGTTCATATCCTTCTTCACAAGTTCCGTTGTTAAGACAAGGGCCCGAGTCGCATTTTCCTGTGCATCCCAAACCAATTCCGTAGGTTTGCTGTTCAGCCGCATTTTTCATATCCAACATTATTCCGTTGACCATCAATGCCCTGAGGCATCCCACGTATCCATCTCTAAAGTCGACGCCAGAGCCTACGTACAACTCCGAATTTAATTCAATAGCCCTTACTTGCCCGGCAGGTTGCTGAACTGTTGAACTTTGAGATCCGTCAACAACAAGTCTTGCTTGCTTCCTGTTCTTTTCCACGTGAACGGAATGCCATTGATTGTCATTTAATTGGGCACTGGTTTGTACATTTACCCCCATCGGGCCTGAGCCTGACTCAAGCTGAAACTTTATTAGGTTTCCGCTTATGAGCTCTACTTTAATGTAGTCTGTTACTCCTTTACTGTGCAGGATTACGGCGTTTGTCGTTGTAGTTTTAAATTCAAAGTAGATATCCCAACTGTGAGATAAATCATTTGGAGTGGGAAAGGTTAGAGCAGCGTCGGATAGCCGGAAGGTTACCACGTTATCATACAAGTCTAAAAATTAAAGATAAAACAATATCTCACTTTGCCTCTTCTTGAAAATCATACTAGTTTTTATTAAATTGCATAATTTATTACTGTCTCCAGAGCAGACAAGCGGTCCAAGAGTGAATCGACCTCGTTTTTCATCTGAAACCGTGCCTGTATCTCCAATCCTTAGTTCGCGTACAGGCAAATAGGTCATGTCAGTTAAGTACCCTTCGTCGCTAAGCCAAGTATCTAAGCCACTGTCGCAATTGCACCATTTATCTTGCATTTCACATGTTCCGAGAATTCCGCAGTCGCATTTCATAGAGCCTGGTAAACTATCTCCCCAGTAGTCCATGGGTTGATTTTGGCGAGAGACCCACCAACTGTTTGGAGTCCAAATGTCTGGATTCGTGACTGAAACAAGTTTAGAACAAACATTCTTCATACTTTGTTCTCATTTTTAAAATAACCGTAATTAATTTACTTGATTACCTGGCGTGTTAAAAAGCCTTGATTGTTTACACTCGTACTTAATAAACTGCCTACATTCCACACTTCTATTAATCACAGCTTCCATTTGTGGAAAGTCTCCGTCATAATTAATCATCTGCACAAAGCTTCCAGGAGCATCGTAACCATCCACAGGAGTTGGATCTTCGTTCATATGATGGATAATAGTTTGTGTTTGCCCATCATGATAATATTGGCATGTGACTGGGAACGGTTTTAATGGACCGGAACCATCAACATCGACAATAACTTCGGATTGCTGGCTTGTCCCGTGAACATTTCTGTATGCCTGCAAAAATATAGATGATTAAATAAAATTGCAAATGATTTTAAAAAGCAAATTTAAATTACTTGGCATGATAAGGGATGCAAGGGCATGTGGCAAGTAGCTCCAGTATAGCCAGTATCCCTGCAATCACATTCAAACTCTGTTGAAGTCTGTTTGCATTTGGATCCGTGTTCGCATGGATTTGGAGAACATCTATCGAGCATTTGACAACTATCAAAACGTAAAGTGTCCTTGCAGCAGTAATTATCTTTCCAATCATTTGGATTGTGGAAGTTTCCATCAATAGAGATTTGCCGGAGACAGCCAACATAAGGTGTGTTTACATTGGAGATGGAAGACGTGCTGGAAGTCTCAAATACTACGGAAGGAGGCAATCCACCGTAGTAATAAAGCCCTCCAGTAAACACTTTAATAAGCCTGGTTGTTTTCACTTCCCGTTCATCTACAGAGAATGTGATGAGATTTGGACTAATTGTGAATATTACGCGATGCCATAAACCGTCATTAAATTGGTCTGGGAAATTATCCAAAATTAACCGGGGAGTTGTATCTGTAGCCATTTCCACGAGTAGTTTTGACTTTTCCAAGTAAATCTGTTGTGAACATATGAAAAATTATTGCTTTTGCAAATTTTTATTCTTATTGCGTTACTAATTTGTTCAAACCTTGAAAAATCCAACGGATGTAAATTTATGGTAAACAATAACTCCGTAGTCTTGATACGTTCTGAATTCAAACGTGATGTTCATCCTTTGTATGCCCTCGTAACCTTTAAGCTTTACGTATGTCCTTTGACTACTCCCGGGTAGGAATGTGACTGGAATTACGTTGGATTCTGGGCAGTTGAATACGGTGAAATTTTTATAAAACGTGTTCCATGACTCTTCATAAGGAGGTTCTTTTAAGTAATAGATCACGTTCGTGTCGTTCAAATAAAAGTTTTCTATGCAGCCTGTAAAGTTCTTTGCGATTATGAGCCCTTCATCTGGATTTGGTACTGCTCCTATGTAAAGCTATTTAAAAAGAATAATTTCATCATTTACTGTTTAATATGCATCATTTTTTAAACATTAACAGTAAAAATGTACAATTTTATCAAGGTCCAGTTGCTGAAAGTCCCCTTTTATGATCTCCTTTATTTCTACCCGATCCACTGTAAAACCAATTTTGATTAAGGAAACGGTTGATTGTTACGTCATGCCAGAGATTATCATCCAGGAGAGACCCCGCTGTCACTGAAGTCATTACATTTGATCCTGATTGACAATGACATAATTGCAATTAGTCCAAATTAATTCATTTCATTTTCCATTATGTAATTAAAGTAATTACCTAAATTAATATTCAGCACGAGACGGTTATCTACCAATTGCAAAGCAAAATAATCGCTTTGCGTCCCCTTTGAATAAATCAGCACTCCATCAGGTAAAGCTGTTCTGAACCGGAAGTTGATAACGTCCCTTCGAGAACGAATGGGATATCTTGTAAGATTACGGTAAACAATGGAAGTCCCGTTGAAAGAAAGTGTTTCACTGACTGCGTGCCAAACCATCATTATATGCGAATAGTTAGTTTATATACGAATCATTAAATTATTTAAATTGCCTTTTTCTTTTTAAGTATACCATAGTCGCATCCATAAAGTTCTACTCTCATCGATATCCTATCTCGCCACCTTGTCGGATTGATGCGAATATACTGAGCAATAATAGGGGTTTGGAAAGTGTTGCTGTGAATTGAATTTCCATCGGAGTTCCCTTTGAAAAGCTGTAAAATTCAAATTTCAGCTTTATGCAAAGTTTTAATAGCTAGTTAATTAGTTACGCATAATGCAATACGCAATTAGAAGAGAGTTAGTTTAAAAGAAATCTCCCAGAAAGTTTTAATTAATTTACCTCACCGCTAACAGGATCAGTGTATGAGGAAGCCCCTTCAGTATTAGCAAAAGTGCCACCACCACCAAAAGCACTCATCCAATTCTCTCCGTCATCACTGTACTGTACATTATACTCTGTCACGTAACTTCCGTCATAACCCATCGTCCCAATTTTTATAATTTTCTTAGATTTACGTAAGTTTATGTAGAGGGATTGATAGTAATTTGATACGGAGGGCTGCCACGCCAAGGAACTGCTTGCCTTGGCTGTCGCGCTCGATTTAACGGCTGCATAAAGAAGTGAAGAGAAAGCAAAGAAGTGGTTTAAATTGGAAATGAAGCGGTTAATGAAACTAATTCTTGCAGAAATTTAATTAAATTATATTTGTTCAGTTCAGAACAAGAGGATTTGGAAATTTTATCAAGCAAAACAAGCTTACATGTAAATTCAAGCAATTAACTAAACAAATTAAATAAAATACATAAACAAAACTCGTATACCTTGTTACTTCCATCATTTTCTTTGTAATAGGAGTAGTCGAGTTCGTTAACAGCATACAAAATAGAATATTCTTTGACAAACTCAAAGGAATGGGCTCTTCCTTTTGTTTCTATTTTCGTAATGTTTTTAATCATGCCCAAATCTATTTGAAGGTATTGCTCAAAATCCGAGTTTTCAGCGGTCCATGCATTCCCGTCTTTATAACGGCAAGATTTTTTAATAAAAGGAAAATACAGAAACAAAACAAACAAAAAATTTAAAACAAATTCATGCAAAATCAAATTCAAAATCACAAATGCAAATCTCATAAAACACATTCGCACACTCGGCTTTTCAGAGTTTTCATGCATACAAATCAGATTACAATAAAATCAACACGGATATTATAGTGAATAATAATTTTTTACTGATAAGTACATGCAAATCGAGTGAAATATTTAATTTTGCAATGCATAACTTACAATACATTCGGGCTTGTATCAGCCCCTCTCCCCGGCAGTTTACTTGTAGCTGTAAGGATTGCATCTTCAACTAAAGGATACTCACAGTAATCTGTAATCCCAAATCAAAGATTAACTTTCGAAGCTTGATTTAAACTACGCTTTTTACATTTTCTCCTTTTAAACTTACAATCACGATTATAATCATAGCTCCTTGTGACATCAAAAAGGGAGAGTAATATCACACAAGTAAGTAATCTCATAGAGGTATTTATTGTCCTCGTTGGGCTCCAACCTCTTCCCCACATATTTACCCCAACCGAATGTGCCATTTTAATCACAACCTTTCTTTTCCCAATGTATTTCAACTTTCACAGGAATTTATTCCTTGTAACTGGCCATTTTAAAAAGCGATATTTATGTTAAAAAAGTATAAATCGCTATAAAATGTGTAAATTCCTTTGGTAAATTGATTACGGCTGATGAGCATTTGTTGCAAATTCTGGTTTACATTTTTGTCGGCTATGCCAATGATGATGTTGACAATAAGTGATGATTATAATGCGATGTTTTCGAACTAATTTTTCGGTGAGTCAAGAAAAATTCTTCTTTTGCACACCAACGCAAATTTACCTATACAAAAAACACTAAAACCTAAATTCTTTTGCAAGTGTCGGAATATATTTGCACAAGAAGCAGATTTTAAAACTGTTAGCTGCTTTTGTTTTATCTTGTCAGTAAAACTTCTGTTTTTCCTCCTTCACAGACAGTCAATTCTTTCTTATATTCTCGGGTGCGGATTGACTGTTACAGTTTTTAAAATTGCTCATGAATGATGTTCATTCACATAACAATACTCATCCAGGGAGGAATAGAAGATTTATTCATAGAGTAGTAGCGTTTTAACAATGATGAATATTGTATGCTGTGAGTAAGGCAGAGATGACTAATCTATAGAATAGTTATGCAATAGTAGCACTCACAGGTTCTGACATTAAAGCAGTATTGACTAGATTACAGGTGAGACAGGTGGATAAAGTTGCTTCAGGGTTTGGTGAGTAACTCCTGTATTTTCTCCATATCAAAAACAACCCTTTTCTACACACAGAAACAGACAGGTTTAGAAGGAGCTTTGAAACAAACTGACTGTTTTAACGGAGGATTGTTGCGTATTGTTACATGTTTAAGTATTCTATGCACAAAGTTTTTAGTTTTTACATCAACCCTTCCACTTCAACTAGCTTTAGAAAATCCAGCTAAAAAGCAAGAACAGAGATCCCTTTTCCTCACCACATCTTTTCCTATCTTTCATGATCATCAACACTATCACTCAATAAATCCTTGCGTAAAGAACCACAGGAACCCCGCAATAAGATTTGAGTGAAATATTCCCGAGAAAAAACAGCACTTAAAATACTAAGGCGAAAGCATACTCACTTATCGTTATGTAATAAAAAGCTCAAGAGTCAAACTGTCCCTCTTGTGAAACTTGTACATACACTGTTGGAAAACGCTCCAACAGAATGAAAGTTTACAAAGTTTTCTATTAGCTAGCTACATTTTGTGATAACAACACCAAAAAGCTATTATTTAGCTACGTTTACATTACATTATCTGAAACTGTCGGTTTCTCTCTTGTATTGTTTTCCTCTACAATGTAAATATATTAAGTATTTATATACCCCTTTTATGCATGTATGTGTGAGCTGCAGGAAGGAAGAAGCATTCAGCGGGGATGTCGTCGATGTAGAAGTCTGAAGTGAGAGCTCTCTCTGGCTTTTACAATTTTGTATTATTCAAGAGGGGCTATTGTAGTATTGGAAATGCTGAAGTGAGATGTTGAGTTGGGAATGTGGCTGGCAAACATGAGAAAAGGAAATAAGAATTTTTATTTTCTCTTCTCCCTAAATCTTGATTTGACTATGCGATGATCGTCGGTTGGAAAATGGAATGAACAATGGTGATGGCGGTGGAGAAAAGAATTTTCTAAGTCTTTCGCTATTTATCCAGCTTTTATTCCAAAATTGTAAATTATATTATTACGCATGCAATATATTGTGCCAGAGAGAAAATCTTTGAAGGAGAAAATGCAGAATAGTTTGTGAGCTCCATATATTTCCATATCATGTCATTGCTTTTTCCTTCCTTCCGCTCTAACTGCATTTTGGCTTCATTTTCCATTTCAGTAAGCAAGAGCGAGAGAATGGTTGGATATAGCTATTTTACTCTTTGTTTTGGTCCGTCAAAATCTATTTCCTCTTCACAGTGAATAATCTTGCTTTTTTCCTGTCATGAACATCACATCATCCTTTCCCTTGCTTGACAAGTGAGCAACTGAACAGTTTCCATATCGCACATCTAAATTGAGCTTGTTATTTCCAATTGCTTACCATTTCCATCTCTATTTAATGGATTGGACATGAGGGAACATAGCAGATGCTTTAGTATGGATAGAAAGTAACGTAGCTTTAAACTATGGATGAGCTTAAAATTACCTAAATTCATCCCAACTGAATTTCTATCACAGAGAACACATAACCCATTGCAACACAACAAGAGCTACTTATTACATAGAGAGAAAAGACATGACATGAGGTAATTGATAAACTAGAAAAAAGAGAAAACTTGCTACTTTCATGTATGATATAAGAGAGCACATGGCATGGTAGTCAAAGGGAATCATATGATGGAGAATTTAACGCGATCCTGCCATTGATAATAATGATTATGTAGTAATTTTATACAATGACAGGACAAATGTGCGGCATGAAACTGTATTAATTTACTTTAGAGTACGAGATCGTAAGATCTCGTCAAGTTTTGTATATAGAAACTGTTCTACTTTCGTTGAAAACAAGTTATGTAAAGGTGTAAGTTCACTCTTGTCATCATCACAATTATGTAATCGTATAATTGATAAGGCATAATTGAATTGTAAAGAAGGCAAAGGGAAACAGTTTTTTGGTGAGACGGTTTAAAAATTCTAAGAAATTTGCAGATTTTAAAAAGAGAAAAATGTCCGGATTCAGTTTAAGCCGAACAGTTGCGTCTTAGGTCTAGTCAGTTGTATAAACGAAGTTGGAATAATTTATTGAACAGTGGTGGCAATAATTCTAGAGGATTTGCTTCAGCATGGAATCACATGGACGGTTTGAATCTAGATGGATTACTGACAGAGGAAGAGAGAAAAATTCGGGATATGACAAATGACTACGCGCAGAGTAAATTGATGCCAAGAATTTTAAAAGCAAATCGAGATGAAGTATTTCATCGGGAGATTTTTAACGAAATGGGAGAATTGGGCTTGTTAGGATGCACTCTTGGGTAAAAAATTTATTCAGATGGAAATCTTATTTTTTGACATAAATTAATAAATTTGTTTAAAATATGGGAAAAAGGTATAACCAGGAGCAGCCTGTGTCCAGCATTTCATATGGATTGATTACACGGGAAGTGGAACGTAGTAGATTCTGCATATCGCTCAGCTCTCTCTGTTCAATCCAGTCTTGTTATGTTCCCTATTTACACATTTGGCACGGAAGAACAAAAGAAAAAGTATTTGCCAAAGTTGGGCTCTGGAGAATTTGTCGGGGCTTTTGGGCTAACCGAACCAAATCATGGGTCGGATCCTGGTGGCATGCAAACTAAAATCAGATCTGATGGAAATGATTTTATTTTAAATGGTAAACAATGATTGTAGTTAACGATGATAATTAAGTTTATCTTTAATTAGCGATTTGTTAATAGGATCTAAAACGTGGATTACAAATAGCCCGATAGCCGATGTATTCGTAATTTGGGGAAAAGACGGAGAAGGGAAAGTTCGAGGATTTATTTTAGAAAGAGGAATGAAAGGCCTTTCCACTCCAAAAATTGAAGGGAAATTTAGTTTAAGAGCTTCCGCAACGGGGATGATTATGATGGAGGATGTCAGAGTTCCGAAGGAAAACCTGCTCCAGGTGAATTCCCTAAAAGGACCTTTTTCATGTTTGAATAACGCTAGGTTTGGGATTGCCTGGGGTGCTCTGGGTGCAGCTGAATCTTGTTATAAAACAGCTTTAGAGTATACTCTGGACAGGAAGCAGTTTAACAGACCACTTGCTCAAAATCAATTAATTCAGAAAAAATTGGCTGATATGATAACAGAGATAAGTCTGGGGTTGATTTCCTGCTGGAGAGCGGGAAAGTTAAAGGATGAGGGGAAGTTAACTCCGGAAATGATAAGTCTGCTGAAAAGGAATTCCTGTGGGAAGAGTTTAGAAATTGCGAGAACTGCAAGAGACATGTTGGGTGCTAATGGAGTTTCTGATGAGTACAATGTGATAAGACATTCGATTAATTTGGAGGCAGTTAATACGTACGAGGGGACACATGATATTCATGCGCTCATTCTTGGAAGGTCAATTACCGGTGGGTTACAAGCTTTCTTTTAGAATGTCACATGTACCGAAAAAAATATGCCGATCTGTAAATAAAAATTTACTTTTGTTAAAATAATGCCTTTGCTTTTTGCATACCTGGCGCCACAATGTTCATTTGCATAAAAGTACACGTGATTAGGACAATGCACTAATCTTTGCTCGAATGGAAATCATATTTTCGACATATTCTTGAGAAATATGTCCAAAGCTGGCGAAAATCTACAGTTCAAAATCCGGGTCGTTTGTTATTCGCCAAAAATCAAGGGAAAGTTTTTCAATTGTTGCTTTTTTTATGAAGGATCAATGTCAAGTAAAAAGTTCATTCAGGATATGATTTTGAAAATGTCTTCAAATTTCACAAGTAAGATTTTTTTGGAGATAAAAACAATAAACTTTATGAAATGTTTTAAAATTCTTTTCCTGTTTTGTAACTAGCCATGCCGATTTCGTAAGACGTCTGCAAAATCCATGTTTTAAAAAATATTTTCATTTTAGGTACCAATCCAGGTGTTTTTATTGGCAGGTAAAAATTTAAAATGAAGTACTTGTTAACAGATTATCGCATTATCCTTGTCGTCATCATTGACATCAGGAGAGGAAGAAATGAATAAATTTCCATTTTGAGATGGGTGCCTCTGTCTGTTATAAATAGTTCTCACGTAGCCCCCAAGCTCCAAGTATTTTTTGTTAGGTACATATTTAACTGATCGGATTGATAATTCTAGCCGTCAGCTAATCCTTATTGTCGTGTAATGGATTATACGCTGTTGTCCCTTCATGGATTAACTTAAGCTTATTCAAGCTAAAAATACAAAAACCCGATATTTCAAGTAATTCTGTAGAAAGCCAAATGTTATTAAAAATTTCTTCAAAAGTAGGTTACTTTTTAATTGCAAACAAATCAAAATTCCAAAACCTTATTAAGAATTCCACTCGCCTTAGTTTCTAATGATTTTTTTGATACTGGCATAGATTTCATGTGAGCATTTCGGCGTTTTCGTAAAGGTAAGTTTGAGTGTCATCCTTAATTTAAATTCAAGAATTCATTAAAAACTGAGAATCTATTAAAATAACTTTATTTTTGTCCCAGTGCACGTGCACTGTAAAAAACAAATCTTTTAAACTTCTTTGATGTCATATTATATTAAATCGACTTGTGTTCTACGTGATCTTGATAGCGTCATTACAATCACACTCAAAAGACGCAACACTTCCATTTTGTTTGCTTTTCTTTTAACTACTTGAGCATAATTGCAAGGGCAATTGACCTTGATTCCCGAATACGATTTTGTATTTTATTGCAAGTTAAACCAATGTATTGGAAATGTTTTAAAACTGTATGATCATAATTGCGTAACGATTTGCATAACTTTCTAGAAACCCTTATACAGCCGTATCGCTTTGCTCTAATATATCTAAAATACTATTTTTACTTTTGCAATCAGATTGACAAGTCACGTGTATAGTTTCCAGCAAAAAGCAAGCAAATCTTCAATACCTAAAATGCTTTCACTAATTCACGCTGCGAAGAAAAATATTTCATGTCATCTTAATCAGTTATCCAAGCTATTAAGGAAAAGTGTTTTTGGAAGGAACGAAGGTACAAGGTGTAAGCTTTTGTGCAAATCTTTTTTAGGAAGAATTTCCTCCAATCGAAAAACGTCGGCGTCGACGCCATCAGCCTCGACACTATCATCATCATCCCCGTCATCATACAAAACATTTCTATTTTCTATTCAAAAAAGAAAAAAATATGAGAATGGATTTAGGTTTGCAGTAAAAAACAACCTATCTTTAAACCCAGGCATATAATAGGAACGACAAGAAAGGAATTAAGTGGCAGTGTGTGGCAGAGCTAGTCTTGTTGTGTTCGTTGTATTATTATACCAGCTTTTGTAAAGAGACCTTTGTGTGGCCCATTTTTACTTTCTTTCGTTCTTGAGAAGGCGTCCTTCTCATACATGCATTCTTTTCATCACACTAACATGTTAAAAACTGACTTTGAGTTGCATCAGTTTTATGAGTTTTGAAAAAAATAGTTTTTTAATTTTTTAGAATTTATTTACAAAAGTGAATTGTGTGTAAAAAGCAGAGACCTTTGTGTGGCCCATTTTTACTTTCTTTCGTTCTTGAGAAGGCGTCCTTCTCATACATGCATTCTTTTCATCACACTAACATGTTAAAAACTGACTTTTAGTTGCATCAGTTTTATGAGTTTTGAAAAAAATAGTTTTTTAATTTTTTAGAATTTATTTACAAAAGTGAATTGTGAATGGCTAATTGTTTACCTGTCCTAATTTACACAATTAGCTAATTAAAATTCGTGTGTAGCGTAATCAGTTGATCACTCATGGAAAGCTCAAGCTTTTCCCCTTCTTCGCCGCCCTTAGGCCAACACTCGTTCTCAATTCCAATAAGTTCGAGTTCCATGCAGGACCAGTGCTTGAGAGTTTTATCTGATTTGGTGGGGAGGTGGGATATTCTTCTTTCTTTGACAGGAGTCGGAGTGATCACCTACCTCTGCTGGTATTTGTTCTACAGACCTTATGACTTATTTCGGGTAAGCCAAAAAGTTTAAAAGTCAGCTTAAATTATTAAACTAGTTTTTAAAATTCAATTTGTCCATTTAAATTCTTGGACTCTGGAAGACTTTTACATGAAATTAACATTATTTTAAATCTTTTTATTAATATTTTATCTAAACTGAAATTTGCATGCCCGGAGTTAATAGGTTGCTGATTTAAAAAGCACTTTTCAAGGAACTTAACTTAATTCTAGAGAAAAATTTTCCATTTTAATGCGTAGACTAAAATTTTGGCAGGGCAGAGGTGGAACGTCATTTTTATAAACAAATCTATTATGCAGCTGCAATGCAGGACTACAATGCGGATTCCTCTTATTTTCGTTTTACTTTTACTTTGTCAAGATTTATCGATAATGGGAAATGGTCGTGTGTTTATAGCCCACTTTCTTTTAGTATGTCTCCGCTTTTCTCTTTTCAGGGTTTTCCAAACATTTGCCTTCAAGCCAAAAAAACTTGTCAAAGAATACGTAAAAATGTCTTATTTAATACATATCCAGATGTAGTCAACTGGAAAAGTTTCACAATGCCCCAAAATGCCATTTAAAGATTTTTGATTTTCAAGCAATTAGTTTTTGTTCATTTAAAACTATGAACTTTCGCATGATTTCATTTTAGAAAAATGTATATGAGTATTTTCAAATATCGGTCAAAATAAAAGTCGCTACACCGGCATGACTTTGCTTGACACGAAAAATTGACTTAATCCTGCTGATCCACTTTCTCCCATTATTCTACGCCATATCATTTATAAAAATCTAAACGAAACTCCCACATTGCCTGCCTCCAAGTGAAAGCAAAGTCAGCCACTTTCACCTTTCTCGTGTTTATCCCAGTTTTTCATCAATAATATCACAAAGAAAAACATTTCTGTGGGTGTAATTCTATTCTGGATCATAGAAAAACTAATATTGAATTATTAGACGATGTTGATTATGCTTTTTTGATGGAGACAAATTCTATTTTCTCCAGGATTACACAGAACTAGGCTTTGATCAAGTTTCAAAAGGAGGGCAGTATAAGAGCAATGCAGCCAAGAGAAATGTAATAAATGAGTACAGGAAAAGAAGGAAAATCGGGGACTTACCTCCAGCCTTCCCAAATGGCTGGTTTGCTATTCTCGAATCTGACGAACTTCCAGTGAAGACTGCAAAGGAGGTCGATGCTTTAGGTATAATAAATTCGTGTTAAATAATGATTCCTTTGTGCATTTCAGCATGAAATGATGTTGATTTAGTTTTAATTATTGCTTTTATATAAAAGGAATTGTGTGTTATTTATTGTTCCTTTCACTCATTGCCCCCTATTATTTCATTCAGGGTTAAACTTGGTCGCGTGGCGTGGTGAAAGTGGGAAATGTTACGTAGCGGATGCGTACTGTCCCTCATTTAGGAGCTCATCTCGGTGTTGGAGGAAAAGTTCATAGAGACTGCATTGAATGCCCTTTCCACAGTTGGTCATTTGAAGGATGCACAGGGAAACTAGTAAATATCCCCTATGCAGATTCTGGTAAGTTTATTTTCGATGACATTTTAAAACGGAAGATTGCAAAACTCATAAAATGCTCTAACCTTGTCCTTAACAAATTCATTGGAATTATGCGCAGTGCCTGAATTTGCCAAATTGAAGATGTGGACCATAACAGAAAGATATGGGTTTGTGTATTTGTGGTACCATGCTGAAAATGAAGAACCCTCGTGGTACCCCGACACAGTTAATGAAGTTGAATCGAATACGTGGAAATACCGGGGTAGATCGGAGTTCCGGGTCGCTTGTCATATTCAAGTAAGATAAATTGAACTTTCTCTACAAATATAATAGCACGCGAATGTCTCATTACATGAGTAATAAGATGAGTCGTAGTATGAACATAAAAGGTCATCTTTTGAGTAAAAAGACGTGAAGGTCTTGTAATAAAGCCGGAAACTACTTTTTTAATAGGAAATCCCAGAGAATGGACCTGATGTTGCTCATTTAAACGTAGTTCACACATCCCCTATCCTAACTGGTACTAATCCCTGAAGAAAGTAAATTTGAATGGAACTTTTTAAAACATGTTTGGGCAGCAAGTTGGGCCCCAAATGT
This sequence comes from Lepidocyrtus fimetarius, assembly GCA_036507315.1. Classification (NCBI taxonomy): domain Eukaryota; kingdom Metazoa; phylum Arthropoda; class Collembola; order Entomobryomorpha; family Entomobryidae; genus Lepidocyrtus; species Lepidocyrtus fimetarius. Next base: position 2,911 of record JAANSO010001381.1, on the reverse strand, counting down.
GGAACCTAGAGTACACGAGGCAGTGCTCAAAGTTAGTCATCATATTAACTTTCTTAATAAGTTTCCGTTCTTTCATATTGATGTGGATGTGACGCAGGTGAGTCCATCGTATAAAATATTTTTTATCGTGTGACATTTTTTCGTAAAAGTCAAAGCTTTATGCGTTTTTTTATTAAATCTTGCAGGTAGGACCAGGAATCGTTTTAATGAGATTTCAGACTGTCTTTGGAAGGGGTAATTTTAATTCAAAATGTTACTCCGGTTGAACCATTACTGCAAAGGGTTACTCATCGTTTCTACTCTGCTCCAACCTTTATCCATCCTTTAGGACTGTTAATTCTACAGGGTGAAGCGACCCAGGTTAGTGTTATATTTGCCCAGTTTAGGCTTGATGAAATTATGTGTATTATTTTACTCAAGGAGTATGTGTACTTATATTTTTGGCAGATTTCTAGAGATATACGAATTTGGAACAGGAAAACCTTCATAAACCGCCCCATTTTAACCAAAGAAGACAAACAGATAAAATCCTTTAGACGTTGGTACTCTCAGTTTTACTCAGAAAATAGTCCAAAGCTCCAACTTTCGTCTTCCTCGCTTTCATCCAAATCACAAATGCTGGACTTTTAAACATTTTTTAGATTAGTTATTGATTTTTATAATTTTTAATCAACAAGTCATTTTTAACAAAAAATTATACACAACTAAGTTCAAAAATTATCTAATGCTACTTAATTTAAGTATCATCTAATGAATATCTAATAATTTCATTTCAAGTGATAAAAACTACTTATTGACAGACTGTTCTTATTCGAACAATTGACAACAACAGCAAGAGAAGAAGAGTAAATAAAATAACAAAAGAAACCAAATACGATTTACGTCTAAAAGCGCCTTACAGTACCTGACGAAATTATCGGAATGAAGTTACAACTATTCTATGTATATATAATCTAATGTGTATGTAGTGAAATAAAAAATTAATAAGAAATCACAATAATGAAATTTTACATCTTAGAAAGATTTTACGTAGTGAAATTAATTTTAACTGAAGCTCGAAACAAGTACTGACTTATTTCCTTGCGTAACATGATGGAGTCTTAAATAACTTTGCATCACATTCTACAAATGACTGAAACATAAATATTGCCCGTTACACTTCAAAAACTGCATAATAAAGCAGCAATACTGTGAGAAGTATTTAAACTCAATCAGAACAGATTTACACAAAGCATAATAAAATCTGTAGTAATAATAATATTGTTATAATGTAAATACATGGACTGAACCAGTCACTAGTAAGTCAGACTTAAAACATTGTCAAATACGGCAAATTGAATGAAACAACCACTGATTGCTATTTATTAAATGCCTCAACATATCCACGAGTTAGTCACTTAAACTTGCTTATCGATACAATCTACAAAAATCCTTTACGCTCCTTGCTAATTCTTTCGGACTCCTTGCGCTGTAATAAGACAAAAGCAAGAATATAATAGAGAGATTAGATAAAACAAATAAATATATAACATTCTAATGATAATTAACGATTTATATTAAATTACCCAGTTGCCTGCTTGTGGAACATTTCCAATTGTTGCAAGGTTGCAGCTTGTGTACCGGCCGGTGTCTTATCGGGCATTTGTTTCAAAGTATTTCCTAGCCATATTGCATATTCCTTCGGCATACATTCTTTTATCTCAAAAATTAACTCACAGATATCCCCAATGGTGTAAGTTGGTAAATTAAAAATAACACCGTGAATCAACTTGGAGATCAAGTCTGGTCCGAATTCCTGCATTTTATTTCTTACTAGCATTTTCCTTTCAGCAAAGTCTGGAGCATCTGAGTATCTTCTACCAGCATGCACCAAATCATATAGAAATTTTACTACAGATATATTGGCTTCCCTATGATCCAACTGGGTAGCTTGAGTGGCACAAATAATTAGATTTGAAATAATTTCGGACTTTAAAAGTGCTAGGGGACATCGTTGTAAAAATCTAGTACAGAGCCGAAAGAAATCATCCACAGTATCTGGATGATTTCTTAAACCATTTTGCTGATTTAAGAGGGCAAAGGTAGGTGGGATAAATTCAGTTAGCATTTGCAAAAGTCCATCCGTGCAAAGAGGTTCTTCGCCATATTCGTCCACCAAAATAGATCCCAAGTAGAGAAAGCAGCTGTGATGGTGTGTCCGGTATAATGATATGAGCTACAAAACAAAGATATTTTAAAGTATTTGCAAATAAAAATGTAGGTTTCCTACATTTTATAGCTAATAAAAAATAATAAATTTTGGCTTACATGTCCAATTAATGGTACCACAATTGAATGAGAGTGTCTTCCCACACATCGTACTGCATATCTTACACAGCGACAAACCCTTTCCATAACATGCGAGTCTTGTTGGTATTTAGTAAACACTTCTGAGATAACTGGCCATACATCTTCACAAATAGCGGGTTTGCAAGGATGCTCCATCATAGCTCCATCTCGCCCAGTTTGCACAGATGTATTTCGAAATAGAGCAGCCAACCTGTCAATCCAAAATGTTGGATCGTTCTTCGAACCCTTCACGTAAGGAATTCGAGGTATGCTGTCATCGCATAAATGTCTTAAAGGCTGCAGTTGTGCACAACAAATTTCCCTAATTATTTGAGATAACTGCTCTCGAGGAAGGATTCCTACCACATGACCGACTCCTGAAATATCAATCAAATTCATACAATTAGTATTTTTTACTATTCTTTAAACTTACATAACTACATTATCTGTATCCAAAAAATGTATGTATATAGAAATTTACCTTTTAGCAGTCCAATAACTGCGTCATTGCAAATATTATGTGTGTCAAGCTGGCCCACAATACTTAACAGGTCTTTAATGTACCTTGTAGCTATATGATCAG
>JAANSO010001380.1:0-17429 GCA_036507315.1 Lepidocyrtus fimetarius | reverse complement strand
GAAATAGAGCACTTTCAATTTTTATTGCTTCATTGTGTAAACTAATGGAAGAAGCAATAAAATATCCTCTTGATCAATCGACAACTCCCAAAAATCTTTTTCTATCTATCTTCAATCTGTGAAGTTCGAGCTTGAAGAGATAGAGCTTTTGAAGTGTACAGATGATGACGAATATTTTGAATTGAATGAAAAAGTATCTGCCTAGAAACTCATTTTTGTAGCGTGGTTAGTATATGACATGATGAAAACGGATTTTTCCTTTTCTTGGCCACGTAATAAAAATACTTTGTAACTCCGAATGAAGTCCAACTAAAAGTTCATTACTCATAATAAAAATAATTTCTAAATATATTTTTTCATATGAATGATAGCTTGGGAGGTACGTATATACATATAGTTTTAATATGTAGATTATTCAACAAGACGTTTTAAAAGTATACAAAGAAGAAAGATTTTCTTGAACAGTATGGTCGGCTTCCAGAAATAAAGCTAAACCTGTTGCACGCAGAGCTCTTTTAACGCAATCACATACTCTCATGCTGCTACAAACAAGAAAATTCAAAAAGAATATGAGGGACCAAAAAAACGAAGACGAGCCAACCGAAATCTCTTGTATATAAAATCCAAACATACTTTGTCTTCTTCTTTTTTACTAGCTTAAAAATCCAAAAGGGAAAGATTATTATGAGGGTGATGCACGCTTCTCTTATTTCATATGCAGGGTAGGGAAGGTAGGAAGATAAAAATTCTCTTTTCTATCCTCCCGACTCACCACGTTATCTTATTTTCCTCCACTGAAAACATTTTCTTCTTTCCAATATTGCAACCCTATACTTTACTTATTATTACTGTCTCATCAAAAGTCTTAAAAGTTTCAAAACCTTTTATATACAGTCCTTTTACAAAAGCTTGTACAATTGTATGAAATAACTTAACAGAATGTGAAATATAAAATTAACTGTTTTGAATGAAATCTTAAAGGATGCTTTTTAGTAATTTAACCACTTGTCAAAAATGTTCGTCATTTCAACTATTCTAGGAACAAGCAACTTCAACTATAATGAACAAGTCATTATCAAAAATTCATCGTATCATATTTAGCAACACATCAACATCAAATCAAGCATAAAACTTATGATGATGAGCTGATGATAATGGCAGAATCTCATATATAAAAAACTAAATTTTGAAGCGTTTTTGCAGAAGTTTTAAAATTATTATAAAAACTGTCAATACTAAATTGCATATACCTAAGCAATAAATAGAACTGATGATGATATCATGATCTCATTCCAAGAAGAGTTATTATAATGAAAATATAGAAATGTAATAAACAAGTTGATTCAATGTCGCTACTGTGCATTCTTTAATCATGTTTTTTCATTGATGAAATTATTGAAATTAAAATATGACCTGAATTGATACTAAAATAGCTGTCAAGCTAGTATGAAAAGTTTCAAAAGCAATCTAAAAAGAGAATACTATTAGGCTAACCTGTGCCACAGTGTTAAATATTAGTTCATAAACTAGAACTCAATCCATTGTCCGGTCCACTTCCGTACGAAGACGAGTGACCGTCTTCCGGTGGTAACAATCCAGGCATCATTGAAAAAATATTTAAAGGAAGTCACAAAAACTGGGGAGAGATCCTTCAAAAAAGTTGGATTTTATGATGCGTAGCTCAATTTTTAGTTGACCGTGTAAAATAATTTGGGGTGTTTTTTGTAAAAAAGATTCCTTCACAGACAGTAAAACTCCCACTGGAATAGGACGGATGTGGTAGAAGAATATTCTACCATCCGTCAAAGTAACCTCATTGCCACAAAAGGAAAAGGCTTTCTCGGTTCACAAAAATTAACCACAAAAGTCACTTTTATAAAGTTCTTTAAAGAATAGAACTTGTTCCGTTACTTGTTTTAAAAATAGGACGCTTTCCTTACCGAATCTTTTTTCAAACTTGAAAACTTGCTTAAATCCAATTTAAAAACTAGAAAAACAATCGATAAATAACTGTACACGGTCAAAATTAGTGATTTAAATATCCAAAAATTTATTGCACTGGCGTATCCAATTTGATTATTTTTGTTACTTGCATTGATTGAAGTTGAATGTATGAATTGATTGCATTTCAAACTCGACTACAAAAATTTGATTTACAGAGAAGTTAATCCATTTTACAACTTTTGCATTTTATACGTTAAAATAAATTAAGGCCCGAATAAAGTTATCGGTTAAAATTTTATAAAAACGGAGCCCCGCTTGTCTCCTCCACAGCTTCCTTTTCACTTCTGGACCTTCAAGAGCTTAAAGACTCCTACAAAGTCCAAACACCATTGTTGAACATTTTCAAAGTGCATACCCCGTTGCATTCAACAATCCCGTCATACATTGAGCCACAATGAACTCTCTCTTCATACAAGATTATAATTTCCTATTATATAACCCAGCAATATATTCTCTGCATTTTAAAACCGTCTTTCCTCATACATCTATGTATCCAGCTGATGATATGGAGAAAAATACACGGCCCCTCGTATATAAACCCCTCTAACGAAGTACTGGATCTCTGAACGTGTTTAAGCCTATCATTTTCAAAAGTTTTAAACCATTCACTAGCTCAACATTTTAAGCAATTTAATACGGTATATGCATTTTTCTTCCAGTAAAGAAGGATTCTAGGATGCATGCATGTTATGTCATTAAGTCTGAAAGTTGAGAGAAAATCCGAAAAGGGAAAAAACATGATTGCATGTAGGTATTAGAGGTGGATTGATGAAGGGAAGGAAAAAGTTGAAAGGGACAGCAACAGAGATGGAAGACCAAGTCACCCTATATTTTTTTCCTACCAGCAGACATAAGCTTATTCTTCTATACCCTTTCTAATGTGTTTATACGGAAAGGATTTTCTCCGTTTTATACTGGAAAAGGGTCGGTAGAAAGAGTTTTAAAAGTAATGTCATGTAATAATACTGAAAAAACGCATTATTTTTTCCGTACAAAAAAGAGATCAGTGGAGTACTGGGTTATAATTTTAACTCGATGTAAACAAAAATATTCTACACTTAATAATTCCCTTTTTCAATATAGCAGACTGACATTAAGACTAGAAGATAGGATGATGAATGTAATAAAATACGGCTTATGCACGTACATTATGAAGTCAGAATATTTAACACAAATGAACTTAAATTCTACCTCAGTTCAGATTTTGACACACGTCTACTTTTTTTAGGAAACGAGTCTGACAACAATATCAGCAGGTATGGCTTTCTCACATTTCAATGGAAATGAGTTTATTGTAGGTGGAATTTTTTTATTTCGTGTTGAAAAAGGGTTAAGCTCGGTAATTATGTACTCGAAACATATTTTATTAATTACAAAGAACTGCTTAATGAAGTGTTGTCTCCAGACTCCTGTTTTTTGACGCTAAAATACATTTGCATAAAGAAACAATAGNTGACGCTAAAATACATTTGCATAAAGAAACAATAGTATTTTTTGATAAGTACACGAGAGTGAGAGTTCTTTGTGAAACTTTACATGAAGAAACATCTGTCCATATTAAAGAGCCCTTTTAACATTTTCAAATTATAAAATTCATGGAAGTCTGCAATGCAACAATTGTTATTTTGATTTGAATGAAAAGAAGAAATTCTATTGAAATATGATAAAGTATAACCCTTTTAAAAGAAGCTTTCCTCCTGACCTTATTGTAATAAGTATCTACAAGTTCCCTCGCGTTTTAAATGACAGTTCTTTTCAAGATGAACGATTTTTTTTGTTATGTCAATCGGAAGAAATATGACAAATATCTTGAGAAACTCAAAAGAAAGAAAAGGGTTGAAGAAAGATCTATCATGTGTGGCATCATGTGTCGGTAATGATGGTAGGAAGTGACCGCAAATATAGATTAAACACAAAACAGCGTGAATGATTTTCAAATTGATATGCAAAGAATCTTATCACCTTGAAATATAAGATTTTCTTGCAGCCGGCACTTTGACTGGCCTTCACCTACCCTTAATGAATTTACAAATTATACACCGAGTGCAATATGTGATTGCATTGAGGAGCTTGCAAAAGATTTTTCTGGGGATTCATACACAGGAGGGTTCCATACAAGCTTTTCTTCAATGAAAATTTACAATCTCTCCATTAACCCTTTCAATGACATATTTTAATTTGAAACCAGTAAAATACTTTTCAGCTTGGAACTGTAATTTGAAGGTAAATACTAACTGCAGGATAGTCATTCAACTTGTAATAAAATCAAAATTATTCCCATTCAGATGAATGAGCTTTCAATAGCGTTTATTACGCCAACCACAGAAAAAATATGAAAGCAAGCAAACAGAAAAGTTTATCTATTAGTAATATAATATGCTAATAAAAAAGAGTATGAAAATTAGGAGAGGATAATAGAAAAATGCGTGTTTTGTAATGAGATAACGATTACTAAAAAATCATCCGGAGGAGGATGGTGATAAACTCTCATGTGATACTGTATTAGTCCGCTGTTATGATCTTCATCGTAATCATCACCATTACAATGATAATGATGACGAGTAGGAAAATATTTGCTTACCCTCTCTTTCCTTCTTCTCTATTTCATTTTTTTTCTATTTTTATACTTTGAAAAGGGAATCATAATATCTTTTAAATTTCCCTTCTCCATGCATACATAATACAAACTAAATTGGAAAACCATATTGCGATGCATTTTGTACCGTTAGCAGAGAAAATGAGATGAAAAATAAAAATCACACTTTTTTTAAAGTCAGAAAGACGAACAACTTTGCTCGTCATCATCGCCATTATCCTCCAACCCCCACAAACCACCACCGACTGAATGTTCAGCAGCTGAAAGGAGAAAAAAATAGTCAATATTAAGCAGATTATTACGTATAAAAGCAATCCGGTTGCATATATTTGCTCATTTGTCTTTTTTAAAGGATATATTACCGAAATTCACGCTAGGCTACACGTTTTTTGTCCCCTCATGAAAATTCGGAACAATATTGTTCTCTCCTTTTTTGTGAGGTTATACAATAAGAAATTTTGTATTTCAAGTGCATTTATGAAAGGCACATGTGAAATAATTGAAAAGTTGGATGATAGCTCAATACTCCTCACAAATGCAAAAGTGCTTACAATGTTGACTAATAATTAACCCTTTCTAGAAAAACTTCAAAATCTGCTTTATTCAATGAAACAAATCACATGGATTAGGAAAATGAAATAGATAAGGTTAGGCTAATCTGAATAATCCAACTAAACAAATTTTAGTGTTAAGAACTATTGCAAAGTAAAATTAAATGTAATGTAAGTTTCGGTTCGTATCTAAAAAAGTACGTTCAAAATAATACTTTTGGTTCATTAGGGCTCATCAATTTTATCAAATTGTATGCAACTTCATATCTATTTCGGAACATAAACGTGTTATTACAAAAGCTGAACAATGTAAAAACTTTTGTATCGTATTTATCATTGTTATTATGACTCAGAGTGTTAGCTATGTATTTGTAAAATTATGCAATGTAAGTTTCGGTTCGTATCTAAAAAAGTACGTTCAAAATAATACTTTTGGTTCATTAGGGCTCATCAATTTTATCAAATTGTATGCAACTTCATATCTATTTCGGAACATGAACGTGTTATTACAAAAGCTCAACAATGTAAAAACTTTTGTATCGTATTTATCATTGTTATTATGACTCAGAGTGTTAGCTATGTATTTATATAGCTTATTCTGAAAAATGTTACATAACAAGACAGGAATTTCTAGCCTTCCATTACATGTCAGGGAACTACCAAAATAAGTAATTTTTCTTCCTTTTTCCTAAGCTGGCTGACTGACTTGGTTCATTCAACAACGTAGAACTTTGTCGGGGCCTTAAGTTTTATAAAGCTAGGAAAGATGAAATGAAGTAGGAAACGAGGACCAAACCAAGAGACCAGTGAAAAGAACCATAATAATAACTTGCAATGCAATTCAATATAGAGAAAAAAATGAAACAGTTTTATAGTTATAAACACAAAAGGGAAAATATACACTAAGCACATGCATTCATCATCATGTACAACGGTAATATGAGGGAGAGCAATTTTTCACAGACATCATGTATTATAGATTTTTAGAGGGTAGTCGGGAGAAAAAAAGCAAGCGAAAATAAGTTTAACTGAAAAATATAATATCCAAAAGGGAAGAAGGGACCACGTTTTATATATTTTTTATGTTCCAATGTTTTTTCCAGCAACTCCATCATTATGATTGCATGGCTTATGTGTAAAATGTTTCCTATTGTCATGTTCTTATTTTTAAATATAATTTTTAAAAAATTTAACCATACGCTTTTCATGATAAAAAATTCACATTTTGACATTCATTTTTCCCATTTAAGTTTATTACCTTTTTTGTTGTAGGAAAATTTTAAATTATGCTTTATGGTTTGTTTAAATTAAATTTAAATTGAGTGATGTAATTTTTATAGAATTGTGAATATTATTTCAAACTTTAGACAATTTTAATAAAAATGTGTGGGTGCGTCTAAAATAAATAAAGTACCCTTTTTTATATCCTCCGTAAATAAAATTTGAAAAGGGTTCCGAATTTTTCTTGTGATCTTTGCTTCGGTTTTTGAGTACTTGTACTTACATTTGACAAAAAAGAGAGAAGATAACCTTCAACAACATGAGCTTGTGCTTTTTCATTTTCACTGCATCTTCTCAAATGTCATGGATTTTTCACTCCCCTTTCCTTTCCCAAAAAGATTCGAGGATTCCTTTTCCTTTGTTTTAATGGAAGTTTTCAATTATTACTGCAACGTATAGCCAACCACCATCATCCCATCACCACCCCCTCATCTTCATTTTCATGATGAAGATGAGATCTTTCTGTTCGCTCATCGCTAAAAATCTTTCAAAATGGGAGTACATTAAGTTTTCTAAAGAAAAAGGATGCTCGAAAAGAGTTTTTGAATGTAGGAACTGTTTCAAATTATTTTTTGGAGAAGGCTTATACATTAAACCTAGATCAGTCAGTGGGCTCTTTAAAAATCTCATTTTTCAGGTCAAACAACCCTATCTGGATTTACACCGTTTTAAAATTCTAAAAAAGAACAGCCGGACACGGTCACAAAAATATAGGGAGACTATGACATAAGTTGTTTAATGAAATTATAAAAACCGTGTGCACAAGTTCATCAGGAAGTTTCTATCAATGCATGTCGATAAAGAGAAAAACAGCTTTAATGACCTCCCTTCTTGAGATTTTAAAAGTGGCAACAGCCGGCGCACGGGGAAACGAAAGAAGGTCATTTCTCCTGATGAAAACAATTGGAAAAGTGTTTTTTGATTTAAGCAACACACACGACTTTTAAAGGAACATATGATAAGTACAGGTTTACGGTTTTTTTTCGAAATTATTCAAAAATCCTTATCTTGCTTCTTTATCTAATCAATCAGAGGTGAATGTAGATTAATACATGTTGGATTTTGGTTTGATAAGATCAAGAAAGCAATGCAATTTATGTAACTTTCTAAGTTTGCATTTAATTTTTACTTAATCAAGTAAAACCGCATCGTAGTTTTTCAACGGATTCAAAATGCCAACAAGATTTTGATTTCCAGTATCAAAGCGTTATTGAGATTGTTGCTTATCAATGTACTCTGGTATGCAAAATAATGCAGACAATTCGTTTATTTTATTTTCAAAACCTGAATTTGTATCAATCTCATAAAAATAACAAAGCATGCTGTAATAGGCGCCTTTTTTCTTTAAATTCAGAAAGGTAGGAAGCTTTTTGCAACGATTGGAGGGTGAAGGATGACTCACTTCACAACGGACATTCAGTAGTTCAAAGCTACAATTTTCTAACATTTTTAACTTTGATGATTCGCTGACGTTATCACGTTTTCAAAAAATCTCAACAGGAAACAGGAAAATAACTCAAGGTAGTGTTTTTTGAGCTTACTCACCATTTTTGAAAAATGTTATTATTCATTATCGTGATATTTCTTTAATTTGCTACTACCAGGTGCATCATAAAGGTCATAATTACAAACATCATCCCATCATCATTTAATCTTAAATCTTTTATAATAACAAAACTATAAAAAATCTCACCATTATATCATTATGAAAAGTTGATGGAAAGCAGTAAAACCTAAATTCCCTACAGATCAACAATGAAAACTACAGGGAACAAACTGGCATAATTTGACTAGTGCTAAAAGTTGCGTCATTCTTTATCAACCCTCTTTACTTTAGCGCAGACCACAACAATATAAAATACCCGTTTGCAACAAAGTCCTGTCCTTTCTATTATAACTGGAAAGAGCATGGCAAAGACTGCCTAGAAACGGATTATTTAGTGAGCAGGAGTTGTAGTCGCGTGTCTTGTCGGACGCCAAACCCTTCTTGCACGTACTCATGTAATAGTATAAGAGCCGTAAAAACAGGAGCAGTAAAGGAACAACTAGTAGCCTTAAAAACTGGAGTTATTAGAGCTTGCATCATCATCAAACTGGTCAAAAGCAAGTTTTATATCAGACGTTGAAAGCGACATGGCATGCTTTCAATGTGTAGATTAAAAAAGGAGCCAGGTTGTTTCATCATCATCAACTTCATTATCTTCTCTTTACATCAGCATGATACTATGATGAGGATGATTGGTTGGGAAGAAAAAAAGACTTCAATTCATAATCCAGTTCTCGGGCCCTTTTCAATAGATATAAACGGTATAAATTGATCAAGCATGGACCAAAAATATGAAGATTGCCATTACAGAGCGTACACGTTTTGGCTCGCTCATTCTTCCAGAAAAAAATCTTTGAGTTGAAGTTAAGTAGTTTCATGCCCTTTTCTCTGTCCTCCGAAGATGGTCTAGAAAACACCTGCCGTTTTTTCAAACAAGCAAAAGCTACACTTTATAAAACGGAAAAAATCATTCTGCAAGTTGTACAGAGAAAGAGAGTCGTCAAGTCAAAGTTGATTCTTTGCGAAGCTATGATAGTATTGGATTCTGTGTTTTTCTTCCTATAACAGCTACCTGACTTTTTTATTCAAGGGATATAAATGGAACGTTAATTGCATACTTTTCAATTGATATTTTTCACATGCATTTCACTTGACAAGGGAGAAAACCGGCCTTTTTAGTACAGCTGCATCCTCTCTACTGGATAGAGATGAATGACTTCTTTAAAATTTCAAGGCAGTCCATTTCGCAAACTTATTTCTGCCTAATGCATTTTTATTTTCATATTTTACAAACATCATGGCATATGTACACGCTTCAAACAGGTAGTTAGTCTCCTCTTTCTTTGTTATTATTAATTTGTTTGATTTGTTTCGCAATTTTTCTTTAGGAAATTTTTATTACTGCAGCTGTTGGTTTTTAGATGTTAACGTGTCTCGCACAAAGCCTGTAACAGTAATTTTGGCTTAGGTACACAAGTTTCATAACTGAACAAGTTTTGTTTATCAAATCGTCAAATGCTTTAACTAAATCAGGAGCTTGGTCAAGCACCATCAAAAATTATGAAAATTGCTAAGCTCACTTCCTTAATCGTTAATTTAACTATTATTAATCCCAAGAAGTCATTAGGATATTATCCTACAAAATGAAAACTCATAACATATAAACATAACTATTAAAATTGAAAGATGATAAAACAAATCATAACCCATGGGTCTCTGACGGATTATCAAATTTTGTTATAAAAGTAAAAAAACGCGACATTACGTGATACTTGTTTCGTGTTTTGGATAAATTCTAATCCTATTTTTTTCTTTGGTAATCCATGTTATTTGCTCATGCAACATGCAGACAGCTGAAGGGACTTTTTTAATTTCAAGTAGGTAGCTTTTTCAAAATATCATTTTACGTTTTGTTCCAGGATATGTCATAGATCATATCAATCATAACCGAATAAGCTATATTTACTTTAAATTATTTTTTATGTATTTAACGAAAAGATCAAAGGAGATATGACATTAAAGTACTTTTCTACATGCTTCAAAAATCCATAAGAACCGCAGCAAGCCGTATGCGATGTCATGTGTTTAGCTATGATAAGGAGACATTGGCAATCAAACTGTCAACTAAAGTTCAATACAAAAGAAGTTTACTAATTTTGGATGTAAAACCTTGTAATCATACCTGGTTTTGCCAAGTCAGCGTATTATTTAATACAAAACAATTTACAATTGAGGTTCATGTTTAATTTAAATGTTGTGACGCAAACTGAATGAAAACTGAGTCACAGAACCAACACGCTTTCGTTTATCAAGCGACGTGTAATCAGAGAAATACTTGGTCAGTAATTTTCTTATCAGAAAAAATGATTATCAATCAGAAAACATACAACAATAGCGATTAAAAACGCTCATATCTTTGAAACTTGTATGTTAATGAGGCTTTGAATGGGTTTCATTTTTATTTTAATAAGTCCAACATAGGAAAATACAAATAATCGTTTAAATTCAAGAATTCAAAGTTTGTATGCAATATTGTACATTTCGCGTATATTTTCATATAGATGAACCTGAATAAAAATAGATGGTGATGATACGTGCAATGTATTTGAGAATAAAACTGGAATATTATTTAACATGACGAAAGATTTGATAAGGGAAGGGTGGCAGTGATGCCAAGAAAATAGAAAGTCCTTTTTTAAAACTCATTCTCATTTCCCGTTTTCCATATTATTGCATAACGGGTTTGTTTTTAGGAATGTGACATGACACGATGGCGGTGGTGGTGGTGACGATGACGATACTGAATGAAAGAGAGAAACACGGAGGAAAAATTTTCTATTCAAAAGCTCACGTCTTTCTTCCCCTGAATCGAAGTTGGAATACTAAATTCCAGTCCTTCACACATAAAACCACAACTCAAAATGTAGCATCGCTACTGCCATCATCATCGTGTGATATCAAAACCTCTTTCTACCACCGATCCGTGAGACAAGAGCCAAACTGCACAATTTTAGATGAGAGAGGAGAGAAGACATTACATCAACCAAAAACCTATATCAACCAAGCATGGATTTAATGTGAAAATACAGAAGTCGTCATCATCAGCATATCGCCACCGTTTCCCTGTTTCCTCGAGTTTTTTATGCATTCCGTTAGACGATGATGGCTGATATATTATAATAATGTCATATGAGGAAAAAGAAAGTGAGCCAATCATAACAGTGGCTGTTTGCCGGGAGTAGTTATGCAAAATATATTTTCAGATTTTTATCTGGAGGGTAAAAAAGAATTTGACTTTTGGAATGATTCGGTGAGATATGATATGTCGGAGGTGAATGTTGAATGAAGATTTGTTTGCGGAGTGAATGCGAATGTGGAAAGATTTTATTCGCCCTATCAAATTGTTTCCATTTCTTGAGATTTGTTCCAAGCAAAAGTTATCTGCAATACAGCAAACTTTTCCTTCAATGGATTTGCCATTTTGAATAAAACCCGAGTCAAAATGAAACCATTGAAGGTTCAAAGTCTCTTTGAGATTTAAATCTAGACTGAAGTACCCATTGCATAAACAGTATTTAATGTTGAGGACTGAACACGCTTCATTAAAATGTCGTGCAGGTGTTCCAGCAAAAAATCATGCATTTAAACAAATGATTAGCTTTTCCTTGGTTATTTAAAAGTATTGCGTAATAGTTTGATGCTTGGTAAATTTTTCAATTTGCTGTATATCAATGTAATATGAATTTTTACATGAGTTAATGATGCCGGCGTATTAAAAGCCAAAAGCAACAAAAAGTTTAAATCTCTTTAACTTACCCAGTTTTGTTGTCCATCTCCTGGTTCCAATGGATCCATTCCCTGTAAAAAAATATTGCAAAATTTATTATCTCAAAAAACGTCGCCATTAAACTTGAATTGTACAGCGTCAGCGTCACAATTAGCCTTTGCGGAATGTTTTTGCATACATAATAAAATATTTCTTGAGAAATTAAGTAATCTAGCAAACTTTAAAATGTTTTCATCCGGGGGATACATACCTACTTAATATTATATAAGGCATGAACTTGAGTTATTTTGTAACAAAAATTATTTACCATTTAAAATATTTCTGTAAAAAGCATTTCACACATTTTTCCTCTACTCAGCATCCCCTTCAATAAAACAAAGTTTATTTACAGTTGTCAGATTTGTAATGGCTCCTATTCTCTCTCTATTGCAGGTAAAATCACAATTAAAAACTTAAATTGAAATGCGTACAATGATGTCCCAGAGTTTGAAAATTATGAAGAAAATTGAAAAAGTAATTGAAAAAGCAAAACAATAAGTTAACAAAACGGAATCAAAAATCTAAAGCACGGACCAACTCATCCTCGCATAAATATTTTATTTCCCTAAGAACAATACATTTTAAAGCATCTTTCTCCGTTTTCTTTTCAATTCTATCAGTCACATCAGCGCACCGTAATTTGAGTTTATGAAGTGGGATTTTACATTGTTCCGTAGAAAACAAAGGGTAAAAACCATTCTTTCTTACGGTGATATTTAAAATCCTAAAATAAAGAAAGTCTCAGAGAAAAGAATCTGACTTTGACTAAAAACAGTAGTCACTGGGCTTTATCTTGAGAACAACATTTGAGTAAATAGTGAAGATGAAGTTAAAAAAAGGAAGGCAAAGGAAACAGGAGAAAGAGTCAGTTGACAGCCTGTCACGTTTCTTGATCTCCTTCTTCTCTTGTCTATTCTATTTTCCCCCTTCTTTAAATTCATCCTCCATTTATCTCTTTTTCCCTGCCTTATTTATTTTTCGCAATTTATTCAACCATCGGTGCAAACAAATGAATTTTATAAGCAGAAAATTGCTTAAACACACAGCCAAAGTTGCAATTTACGTAAGCAGAAAAATATCAAGACGCAGAGATAGAATAACAAGATTTTGATTACTAACTGTCCTTTTATCTTGTCATTATTAAGTATTACTAAAGAAAACAAAAATGATGTCTTCATTTTTTAGACAATCTATTCTTTGCCTACTGTTGTACAGAGAGAATTCAAAGATTTTGTCATTTCATGGTATGATGTACGATAGTTGGGAAGTATTTGGAACGCTTTATTTATTTAGTCAAGCTTCGCTGCTTTTATTTTATCAAGCTGAGCATTAATTCAATTATCTCATTACTTTAGTTGAATTACGTATATTATACGGAGTTATTAACGGTAGTTCTTTGACAAAGGATTTCTTTTGATTTTGACTGAATTAAATGGAATGACGGGGAAAGAGGAGGAAAAGTTTTAAGCTATTTACTGCTGCTGAATGCTGACATTCTCAAGTTTAAAATTGTTTCTTGATTTAATCATTTAATGATTACGATGAAGTTAAATAATGTTTAGAAAGGAGAGTATCTAACTGCAAATGTATGCACAAATTATTAATAAAAATCAATTGATCTTACGTCTTTTTTCCTTTTAACATTGCCGGGTACTTGAGAAGGTCCGCCTACCCGTCTTGAGCCACCAAAAGGAAAGAAGGGAGAGGATTCCGGAGGAAATGATTCTTCCACGGAGTATCCTCCTAGAGTATGAGACCATTCCGTTATTATCTACAGGTGCGTATTGATTTTGGTAAGGTGCCTTATCTCCTGAAATCAAAATAAAATCTATAGTCTTTTGAAAGTATTTGTCTACGAGGAATTATTATACTGATGGAAAATAGTTTAATCAGGGTTGAAACTAATTTTTGGAGCAACTAGAATATTAATTAACATTTGAAATTAAGTGTAAACATTTTTATATATGTTACATAGACAAAATCATGGAATACAACGTGATTTTACAATTAAACGTTTCAGCATTTACGTGTTTAAACAATGAATCTATTATATTGATATGGTTTAGTTGATGTAAACGTAAACAACAATTATAACCTTCACAGCGAGTGCCTTAGCCAAGCAAGATTCATTAACAGTGATATCCTGCTTCAATAGCTACTTAGGCATATCATAACTACCTATAACTAAGCAAGCGTTAATTAACTGGTTATGATCAGCTAATTGCATAGGATTCATTTAATTATACATGCATGCATAAAAGAAATGGAAAGATGAGTCATTGCAAGTGCACCAGTATCTCTGTCTATCAGTTGGGTACTATGATGATGCAGCCTAAAAAGGACTAACACGTCTGGCTAGAAGTCAACCGACTAGCATTCATATAGTACCGGCTTCAGATAAAACTTTGTTGTGACCGGAAATGATCTATCAAACCTAATCTTATCATCTTTTTTATCACTGGACCAAACTTTTGTTAAGGGATTAACCTTGATCTGGAAAGAACATTAATGTAGGGCGTGAACAAACTCTTAAAACTTTTAATGATGAAGTGTATATTTATTGAGAATCACAATGTGTGAAGAAATAACTGTATGTGGTTGTTAACATTAGAATCCAATGCGTGAGTAATTAATTAATATCAGACAAATAAAATTGGAGATTCAGCTACCCTTAAATTTTTAACGGTTTAAAGCTTAATTATTCATTATTTTTATGTAAAATTACAAGTAGACTATGCACCCCAAAATTATTTACTTTTTGCAAAACGTTTTTCATTTATTTAACCTTCGATAAGACAAAAAATCTTCCAGCGATAAACAAACAACTTGGTAAATAGACTTTGGTCATGGTCACATTGTTACAAATAAAGAAAATAGTAAAACTAACAATTTTACAATCAATAAAGTTTTTACCTGGCTGTTTGTTGGCAATTTTATTGAAGCAATTTTGAAACACCTCGTAGAGATGCATCGGCTCATCGTCACTTGTAGCCATTATGAATAATTTCAATTGCTAACAGTCACTAAATTAATCTCCTCAGAGGTTCAAATTCTTTTAAAAATGGCCAATGACCATTCCAGTCTAAGATGTTGCTTAATTATTGATTTTAGCAAAGTAATGACATTTTAATTCAATGAAATCAACCATAAATGTTTTTATGATTAACTTCAACACGACACTTTTGCACTCTTTTGGGCGATAATCAATTTGTCACATTCAAATTGCAATTTTTAACCGTGCATTTATTATACTCGTTAATTAACTACTTGTCAAAGTTAATCTCGTAGCCTTTCACACTTGAACAAGCAGTAAATCAATTCTTGTGAGTATTTCTTTCATATTTTTTATTAAGGAAGCTGCATTTAAAACTGGAACAGGCTGATCATTATTTTATTGCTTTGACCTTTCACTTTATATAAAATTAATTAATGGACGGTACACCGACAAACTTGTGGTTTGCGTAAAGCAAAATTAACGCAGATAACATCTACAATTTGTTTTATTTTGTAATTAGCACTTGTCACCAAATTATCCTAGTTTTTTTCTCACACTGTCAACTTTTTTAAAGTTATGACCTTCATTAAATATTTGATGTTGCAGCAAATCCAAATAAATTCCTTTGGTAAATGTTTTACAATGTTTTTAAAATGAATAAAAAAGATTAAGCTCACTTAAAAATATTTACTGGAAGTAAATAAGTGGAATTGTTATCGGAAACCTAGAAAGATTAATTCCGTCGCGTGTATGTTTGGCACAATTACATCGTTTTTTTATTTAATCAAAAAGTGCATTTTTATTTGTTTTAAAATATAGTCCAGAGTTATCAAGTTCTTCGTCTGTTCATTTTTAATCTTCAACAATGTTTACTTATTTTGATAAGATACTATTTATATCCTTTGTTTGTTGTCCAGCAGTAGCAATTTAATTTATTATTTAAAATATCTGTCACTTTTCATTTGAACATTTTTAAAATTTGCAAAACTCTGGAGAAATTGCAGAAAATTTATATGCAAATCGGTTTATTTCCTTGTTGTTGTCGCTGAAGATAATTCCATTGGAAAAGCGTGTAAAAGTTGCTCACTGGCACTTGACACAGTTAATCTCCTTGTGCTTTCCCTGTTAAAATCCTTTTCGGGTATAAATGTCACGTATCATGTGCACCTTTAAATTCTACCATGGTCACGTTAGTTTTGTAACCCCAATGCTGGTTCTTTCTCATCAGCTCCAGAGCTACTAGACCATGATATCATGAAGTTTTTGTTTGTTGATGGAGCTCGGTGATTTCAGGGTCCAGTGTCCTGCAATGTCTTTAAAAGGTACTCACACAAACCAAGTACCTTTCATTCATTTCTATGGAAAACAAGTTAGCTTCCTCGCATTTCCCTTTTTTTTCACCCAGTATTTTTCACCTATATGTACTATTATTATCAACTAGTCAGTAAGTTACAAAGTAGCAGCCTGCAATCATAACAATGCACACATAACACAATAACAACGAGTAAAAATACGTGCTCCTTGCACAAGAGTGAGAGTAAAGTAAGTACGTAGGTTCAGAAAGAGAGTAGTAAGAGGATAAGGTTTTCTTTTCGCTCTTTTCAAAAAAAGTCCTCCTCAACAACTCACTTCATTTCAAACATTGAACATTACTTCCCATTTTTCCATGCCTTTTTCTTTTCATTCTCCTCTGCTCATATAACAGAGAATAGAAAACTCTGAGTTGATGTTCTCTCTGAGACTATGAAGAAATGGAGAGGGAGATGCATACAGGGAACAACACACAAAAACTCAAAGTCTATCTCTCGTCATAACAGAGGCATAGGCAGGGAGAACATCAGAGAGCCGCAATAATAAGAGAAAAAAGGGATGAAATAAGCAAGCAGGCTGAAAATAAGCAAGTAAATGTAAGTATATTATGAGAATATGAGATGAGAATGAGAGAAGAAGAGAGCATCAAATAGAAAGGGAGAAGTGAGCACGGGCATGAAGTAAAGCTTTTACTTTATACTTGATGCTTTTTAAACTCACTTTTATTCTTTTTTATTCTCCTTCCTTCCTGACTTACTATGGTTAGCTCCAAGAGCTTTTAGCTCCTTTTCAAACCTCTTTCTTATATTTTCCCCGCATAAACATAGTCGTATCGTCACCCAGAAAATAAAAAAGAGCAGGGAAGCTATATAGCTCTTTACAAAACTCAGCTTTTTTTTAAAGATGAGCAAAAGCGAGACCAAAAGCATAAGCAATTCAATGTAAAAGTGTATCGAGAGATCGCTTTTTTGTAAAAAGGATATTGTCGAAATGTTAAGCTTCATCATCATGAGATGAGTAAAATATAAAATGCATTGTACTCGTTATACTGCTCTTTCTGCCACAAAGCCTTTTAGTTTGGCATCATTGCATTTTCGATATCGAAAAGGCAGAAAAAACTGTTTGACTCTATTCTCTTCTCTGCTTGTTACACAATAGCGTATATCTATATGCAATACCTAAAACTTTCTGGTCCTAACAAAAAAAATTGTTCCAAAAACATTTTGGATGTTACATGTGTGTGTCTTTCTGTGACTATTTTCCATGCTTTTGTCAATCCGTATATATACCGTATCATCCTCTTGTTCTCTGCATATTAC
>JAANSO010001378.1:0-17443 GCA_036507315.1 Lepidocyrtus fimetarius | reverse complement strand
AGAAAATTAAGTACAATAATAAACGACCATGAAACATTAAGATTGAAAGTAGTTTACCAGGAAAGAAGTTTCTGAAAAAAAAACTTGCTCATATATAACTACTTTCTCTTGAATGACAATAATGAAAAGAAATGGAACGCAACATGCTTCACACAAAAGCTACTGCACAACAACTACAACCACACACGTACCTTAAATTATAAATAAAAATTGCTTACAGCTTTTTCTCCACTTAAGTCAAACCAGCATGAGGGAACTGCACCATGAAAAAATGCTCTAGAAAAAAATAAGCAAGTAAAAATATAAAAGATGGCCGGAAGAGGAGATGAAAGGAAGCATTTGAGACGTCGTTTTCAAGAAGTATTGTCGTGGGACTCTCATACAAGAAAACAAGGAGATTTAACAAAGAAAGTTGTGCACAACTTTAGTTTTTTTTCATATGAGCAGAGAAAAAAGAATTTTTGGTCAGAGTAAGTTGTAGTAACAGATAGATATATGAAAGTAAAAAATGTTAAAACGCCATTTCTCAAAAATACACTTATTTTTTACACTAGAGTAACTGAACCAAACCGACTTTATTCTTCTATCTTCGCCACTGTTACTGTCCTCTTATGAAAAGGATTTAATACGGTTGCATAAGAGTTTGCGACGACAAAAATTTCACTCTTTTTCATATTCCGAGAGCTACATCCGTCCAAACTAAAAAAACTCTGTAGTTTGCCTTGTCTCATAAAAATTTCTCATTTGAAGGATGTTGCTCGTTGCTGAAAGAGCGTTTAACTAAAATTTGGTTTTTGTTTTTGAAGAAGGAAAAGACGCATCTTCACTATTTCTTCTCGTTCACATTTTTACAACTACAGGGCGGAGAAGAAGCCAAAGCTAGATGATGATTGCTACGATAATACAGAAGAAGCTGAACATTATGAATCATTATGAAGATTATTACTTGGAGAACTCCGCTGAGAACTTATGACACTTTGTCCAACATTCATGTTTTCCTTACGCTTGTATATCTAGGGTCTCTACTAGCCATACGCATTGTTTTATTCGTTCCCTTTTTGGGATCCTTTTAGGGATTGTAGTAACTTGCTTGTACATAAAACAGGGACATTACCACTGTCATTACTTGTATAATATTGAAATATTCTGGAGTAGAATCAGCCGACAAGCTCATAATCGTGCTTGGGTACCACCGCGGATGCCGTTAGTAGAGAAACTACAAAAACAGGAAGCTTCATCTTAACCATATCGCGGCAAAAATCAGCCTCCAAACGATATGGCTTATTTTACTTTCTCTGCAAGAGATTACTTTGAAAAGAAATAGAAGCAGTTTTGCTATTTCATTGTAGCGTGATCATCAAGAAAACCAAACTTTCCTGCTGATCACAGGAGGAAAAGCAAACAAACCAGTAACGAATACCTTTTCATTTCATTTTTGCTTACGCAACAAAAAAGGACACGCAAAATATTAAGTGCACGGGGAAAACGAGATGTGAGGAAGTGATTACAAGATTCACATAATCAACATCGTCATCTCCCCCGTCATTTCGTGAAAGCAAAAATGAAACAATAAATAAAAATATGAGTTAAATTGGTACTACCAAGAGAAACATCTTCGTAAATCATTTTTGCAATAGAACACCTTTGTTTTGTAATCCTTGTATGTCAGCTTTGTAAAAGGAAATGTCTATGAGTGAGACGAAGAAAGGGGTATCCTGAAAGGGAAACAGGAAGTGATGGCAACTTGGAAACATGCATGAAAAGAGGAAACATAATGATACAGATTTTGTTCATTATGTCATGATTGTCGAAGAAATCGTCAGTGTTGTGATGATATATAACAAACCTAAGATTTTATCTCAAATACTTACAAAGCTGAGTAAAGAAGCGTTTTAGTTTATTTTTAAAGGGAACCAGGGAAAAGTCAAAGGGCTGATGATTGCAAAAGTTCTTTCATAGTTTCCATACCTTATCTTAAATTTTACCAAGCATCACCTTCCGTCCTTACTATACCTGCATAGATGAGTATAGTTTGGAAAAATTTCTCAATTCTTAACCTCACCTTACTCCCCAACAAATCTAATATATTTCCCCTCTGTGAATATCGATAAAGTTTCCTGATATTTAGTATCCGTAGAACTTTTCTTTCTTTGATGTCGCCTGCTTGTTTCCTTTCTGATATTAGCACGTGTAACCTCAACAAATGCACAACCTGGTGAGGAAAAGTGTACATTAACGTGGATATGAGATTTGGTGAGAATCGTCCAGACTAACACTTGACTGTCGCTATTGATGAAAAAGAAAGGTATTCTTAGCTGGTTTTTGTACTAAAGAAATCGCATCAGCTCCAACTCAATTCTGCATTCTTTCCAGTAAAAGTAAGGTAAAAGGGCACAGATGTGGCATAATATCAACTTTGATTATGGCTTGGTTTCATGATTTTTCTTCGTCTAAAAAACAACATGAGCATTCATTCATTGATATTATACCTAACAGAACAAAAGTGAGGATCTATAGTAATTCCTTTTTCTCTCCTTTGTTGTAAGCAAAATTTGGTCAGGTTTTTTGAAATTAATAATACCAAACAAAGAATAACTCTGGCTGAGCTAAAGCCACAAGCAAGGTGCTTTCACTTTAAATAAACACAGAAAAACAAGGCAAACAAACAATAAAATCCACACAGTCAAGCTCACAGTCAGAGGAAATGACAAATCGAGTTTTGTCTTCAAAATTAGTGTTATGCTGTTCCCCCACACAGCCAAATCAAACAATTAGAAAGGAATGTGTGGAACTGTGGAAGCATGGAATACTTGCGTATTCAAGAGAAGTAGGGGAAACAAATGCGGAAATGACATTTAACAAAAAAGAAAGAAATTATAATACAAGAAAAATTCAAGAAATGTGTTCGTGACCATGATCTTGAAACGCCACAGCATTTTGCTTTTATTAGTTGCACGAGCCAAAAAGTAACGAGGCAAGACAGAAGTAAAGGGAGAGAAAAAGAGTCTGTAAGAGACAACATTTCTCCATTCCTCTGACTTTATGTAACCCTTACCATTCTAATCGTTCACCCTCCAATGGTTATATTTTTCTTTTGGATTTCTTTGTGAGTGGAAGATGACATCCGACAAGGAAGGGGAAAAGTGAATTGAATAAATGAAAACTAGCTGTGAGGATCTTGGGCTTAACTGGCCAAAAGACATCTTAAGAAAAATCCCGCTTTTAGAGACTCATATATACTTTTTGGAGACTGTATTTATTCGGTATTTTTTCTAATCACAAATTCTTGCGTATTTTGGGATTTCTTTATAAGAAAACCACTTTCAGTGATTACCTACAACGTTGTCGTATTATCCATTTAACACACTCTCTGGAAGAAATTGTCATGCCTGCCTAGTTTTTCCGATAAATACGTTGAGCATATAATTTTACGTCATTAATCATTCCAATTTCTTTTTACTGTGAAGAATAATGGTTTACTACTTGACTTTTTTTCGTAAGAAATCCAACAAAAATAGATTTTTCCTTGTTTCTTATAATGCGTTTTGTTTGTTTGCAAAGATAGAAAGAGACAGAGAGGAAAAGGGGAATAGGACTTGGAAAGGAAGAGATTTTGGTTGTGTTGAAAGGGGACTAGTTTTTTTATAGCCAACAAGATTATAACTTCTTGAAGAAAAGGAAACTTGATGGTTATGTGTGATGATATTGCTTGAGAATGAATTGTTGGGCTTTGGGTGATGCTGTTGGTCACACTGTTGTTGACCATTTTTATAAACGCAGTGTCCGCGTGAGACCACATCCACTTGATTTGTAGAAATTTTCTTCTACCGATGCACTCTAGATAATCAATTACTTTCTGCTGTTTAGGCGTTCCATTACAATGTACTTGGGTAGTCACTGGTCAAGAAAAAATATGAATAGAACTTCCAAGACGTACTATATCTTAACTTACCCCATAATATGGTCCCTAAAATTACAAAAGTTTGGCAACAACGCAGCGAAATCTTAACGTCTTATGTAACCTATAACAGAACATAAACCAGGACCCTTTTGAATTCAATTATCTTTTTGTTTGACGCAAACAAAATATTTGCATATAGGTTCGTAATTCAAAACGGAAGCATAATCAACTACAACAGACTTTGCCTGATTCAATAATTAAAGTTTGCCACGAGAGAGTAAATGAATTTTTGTAAAAAATAAAGTCATTTGAAACAGGAGTCGGCAAATCTAATAAAAGTGGTGCTTTGAACGTAGTTTTAACCTACCTTGAGTATCTTGCTGCCGTGTCTTATTAACAATTTTAGTTTTTAACCTAGCTTAGCTTCTACCAAAACATAAACGAAGTTAAGACGACTTGGCACCGTTGTCCCTATAGCAAGCAGTAAACTGATGACTACGGACTTTGCAATTGCTTTGGCTTTGCCTGGGACAATGACACAATGACAGTGGAGGATGTCAAAAGACGAGTTCCACAAAGTGCGAGAAAAAAAAGGGAACTAGAGCCAGCATCAACTAGAAAATGAAATGAGATGAGGAGGGTGACAAGGCTTCAGCCATTTAATTTAATGAACCTCATAAAGTGAGAAAAAACGCATAAAGTTGACTTGACTCATCTAAGCAGTTTATGGCTGAGAAAATTTATTATTGTGCTTTTACATCCAATAGGGCAGATATATTGTCTGCTTTCACTGTGAACAAAAATGAAAAATTTGAACAAAGCTGGAGAAGATACATATTATTATATCAGATATGTGTTGTCAGTAATATTTAAAGAGTGAAGCTCTCTTCCACCACCGCTTTAAATAAGCGGCAGAAAAACAGCGACACTGTGAGATAGACTGTAAAATCTATCCCTAATCCTTTCTTTCATTCGTTTTTCTGCTGTTTTTCCTCCCGCTCGTCGAGATTCTAATGCTGTTAACATCTCCTCTTTTTGTGTTCCAGTTTCAAAACTATGTAATAAACATGTTTCTGTTATAAATGATATTTTGTTAAATATGTATGTAAGCAATAAAGTCAAGCAGCCTAAAAAGCGTAACTTCTCTCATGCTATGCGCTATACAGTTCTACTACAACAATACAAAATACAATCAAGTTGATTGATAGTAGAAATTGAAACTACTTAATAGTTTCACTTCACAGATGGATACACAGAGAGAAACGTGCCACTGTGCTGGGTTATGTTCCTATGTAATTTTGAGAAGATAAATGACATTTTCCACAAAAATGTTTGAAAAAAGTTGGTGCACAGCTTTATTATAAAATATAAAAAAGTTTGTTTTAATCTTAACCATGTTCAAAAAATTGTTGAGGTTGGTGGTGCTAGTGGTGGTGGCAACATTTGTGCCAGAGTTAGCACGAAATGTGTTTAAAGAGCAAAACATGAAGTAGAAGACAAAATGAGATTAAAGTTTTGTTCTTGCGTTCTTCCCTGGACTTGTCCATAACTAACAAAACTCGAACTTGATACTTTAGTCCACAAAAAAGAGAAGTTTCAATTTATTGTTGGGGAAAATGAAGTAGCACCCTTTTAGTAGCCTTAGCACTTAACATTCTAAAACGGTATTTATGTTTCAATTTGACAGGGCAAAAATTTTTTTGACGATCAAGTCATTAAAATCTCTCTGACTTTGAAAGTTACTCTGCTCCAAGTCACTAACATTATATGGGATTTTCAATTTTGACAAACTATAAAACTTGAAACTTGCTTCCGGTATAATATATACAGTTAGGTAGGTTTAAAAGTTTTACAGCAACTTTCCCCTAAAACTTAATAATGGCACGAGTTACCCATCTACCGCCCCAAATTGACATTGATGAAACAATGTAAAAAAGATTCCTGGAAGTTATATACAGTAAACTGCAAGTCAATTGCTTTTTTAGGCATTTAGGAAATTATTTTCAATTAAGGCACAAAAACGCATTAGCGCTCTATATTTTATCCGACCAGCAAACTCTTTGAAAGGTTTAAGAATCTAATTTTTGTAATCATTTATCTACCAACTTTTGGAAAAAGTAACGAAGGAAGAAGGACCATATCTTTTGCTATTTTGTCATCTTTGCCTATGTATGATTAATTGTTTTCCGTGGAAAGGTGTCGTTCAGTCAGATAGATGATAAAACTTTTGAGACGGCAAGATTCTAACAACTTTATAGTTTTTGGAGCTGATTAAACTTGCGTTTGCTACTTTGTAATCTCTTCTATCATAAAGTAATTAACTCACATGACAGAACAATCCTTAAGTGGCACCACGTGTATAGCGTTTGGGTTAGGTATTCTGTTTTTGCATGAAATGTTTTGCTCATGACATAATTAACATAAGGCAAATTGAATAATAACTATCTCCAATTCTCACTTATTTGTAGGTACTGAATTCTCAAATCCAATAGTAGAAACTACAGTAATTATGTATTTAGCAATTCTTATGAATGGTAATGCAAAACAATTTGAAATAGTTCCATTTTTGTTTTACTTTTAATGAAAAAGATGCGAATGTGCCTACGAACCAGAACTAGGTCAAATTCCATAAAAGAAGAGTGAAAAACAAACGAGCGACATTTTTCCATGTTTTCAGCATCGGATTATAGAGGGAAATGAGAAAATAGATTTTGCAACTTTTCCCAGGATTTAATTTTCTTTCCCTCGTTATTTTAAGCTGTCACTACTTGTTACAGGGATATAAGTGGTTGGTTAGTAGTTTAACTTGTAGAAGCATGTGGGAATCTAGAGTAGGTCGGCAGTGGTCATACCATACCAAAGGGCGATTCATATTATGAATATAAAAAGAAGCTGAGCTCCTTCCCTTGTGCCAGTGCCCTGCAATTCCTATTTAAATTACAACAGGAACTTTTTTTAGTAGAGAAAAGCTCATATAAAAGCAACATTATAAGCACTTTTCACATCGCTTTGTTCAATTCATGCATATAAATTTCACTTTCACTTTTAATTTGTGAAAGGCTACACAATTCTTTTCAAAGTGGAGATACTTTCCTCCTGCTCTCGTAGTAACACTGAAGGTAGAACAGCTCTGGAGATGTCCTTTGTAAACTAAGTCAGCGAAAAAGTAATTGATGGTTAAGGAGAATATCTCAGAATGCTAAATTAAAAACAAATCTAATGAAAGTTGTGTGTTGCTGACTTAAGTAGAGAGTAGACTTAAGTTGGAATGGAGCCTGGCGCTAAGGCCGGGTACATTGACATGAATTTTCAGCAAAAAAGATCTTTAGGTACATTCTTTGAATAATGAGAAAAATGCGAGCGAATCAAACAGCGAGAAAACAATACGCAACATGAAATAAATTTTCTTTCTTATTTAATATCAAACTATAAATCTTATATATATGTATATGTGGGGCATGTCGAGAGTTGCAAAAAACAGGTCACGTTTTAACAAATGCTTGCCAAATTTAATAAACTTTGATTCAAAGTATTATTTTAGCATTCTTAAATATAATTACTATCTTATTGCAATTTACTTTTTCAAAATTCAATAACTTATACAAGAGACGCAGTTATGCGTTCTATTTCCTCTAGTATTTATGAAACCGTTTCCTGAATCTTCTAGTTTCTCTTTGGCATCCATTCTTCAGTCCATAGTTGATTAGGATTTGGTTGTTGATTTGGATTATTTGGATGAGCATGATTTGGACCTGAATGTGGATGATTACCTGGTTGATTCGGGAGTGGTGGAGCATTTGGATATTGCTGATCAAGAGCATTTAACATCTAAAGGGATGTCAAGTCAAAGTATATCAAAATTTGAAGAAAATACTGCTTAAAGCTTGTTGCGTTTGTTGAACTACCTTAGCTTGTCTAGCTTGAAGTAAAGTGTACTCGTGTAACTTTTTGGCGTTGTTTGCCTTCTTTTCCTTTTGCTTTTCTTCGTCAGTCATCTTCCGGGTTAATAATGCCTAATATGAATTATTAGAGAGAGAAATAAAATTATAAATAAAAACGTTTCAATCTATTTCACGGAAAAATTAAAGTACACACCTTAGCCAAGTTCTGAATTACTTCTTGTTTGGTAATTCGATCTCCCTGCCTCCAAGGTTGGGAAGGAGAAGATGGAGGGTGATTGTGAGCAGCGTCATCATGTTGTCGTTGCCTATGAATAGTTACTTTTGCATGGTAATGCTCTCCGCTTTTCTGGAATGTTTGCTCGGAAGCAATAATTTGCAAAAGACTAATAATGATAACAACCGCAAATATCTTCCGTATGGAAAACATATTACCTTTCTTTATTGATGGTGTAAATTAAAACTTTGGTAGAATCGGTAGGCAAAATGACAAACCAAAAACCATGCATGCAACTCACAAAATAATTTACATACTAAAGTGAACGTAACTTATAACTGTCACACTCAGCAACGGAATTTACTGATTACAAAAACAACGCTCGACATGGCAAGCAAAGATATGTCCAATATTTTAACGATGATGGTACAAATAGAACAAGAATTAGGATAGATGATGGAGTGGAGTAAGTCTGGATATTTTATTTAATGCGATACGAAGTTTTTATTCATTCCTTTGTTCTGAATCACAGTCATTTTCCTAAATGTATTTTAAAAAGTATTAAAGTATATGAAGATTAAAATCTACTGGTAGATATTAAATAAATGATTATTTATAATATTCTAATCTAAAATGATAAATATAGTTTTAAGTGGATGGTATCATTTGGTTTAGCTAAAACAATTCACAGCATCACATGTCGAACAGCTATAATCAGTCTTCTGCAGACCACTCTTCCACGGCCTTGTTCCAATCAAAGGCTTCAAAAAACGGATGTGTTTTTATTTCGGCCGCTCCATAAAAACCAAGGCGCTTTTCAGGTGAATGGTGTAGTAACTGTTTCCAACATTATTAAAAGAATGCCATATAATTATGCTTTTACATCGCACACATAAAGTTTATTAGGCATATAAATAAATGCGATTGTCGACATAATGTGTGACATGACATACCTCCAGTAATAATGTCCGTGCACTTTTAGAGATCAAAGCCCCGGCAATATTATAATCTGGAATTTTTATTATCATGTCCTGGAATACACCTTCAGGATGAATCGCTCCAAATGTCTAGTTCGTTTATTAAGAAAATATTTTTTTGGCAATTTTTTAATGTTAGACAATTAAAAGTTAAATGTGTTACCTGTCCACTGATTAATAAAAATAAAATAGCCCCCAGACTCCACCAGTCTGCACAAGGATGAATTTTCCAGAATGGAATACCGATGGAATCTCTGACCTCAGGCGCCATATAACTATTGCACTTAATTGGATCTTCAATTTCTTTCCATAAACTTTTATGCTTTAGTAAAACATGGCCATTTTCTCCAAGCAATATATCGTCAACATCGAGGTTTCTAAAAAGAAAATCACCATAATGAATACCTATCTATGAATGTTGTACTATGCACACATTTTTGCTAACTGTCAAGTCACTTACCCATACGTTATTCCAGCATCATGCAAAGCTTCTAGCGCAAGCACTACTTCCGCAGCCCAAACCTTGATACAACCTTCAGGAACCATTCGTTTAGGGGTGTCTGCTTCGCTATCTTCCTCCTCTATTGTGGGTTTGCTAGTGGAAGGGTTACATTCATTTAATAAACTATCACTACCTACAATAGTTTGCGTCTGTGAGCTTTGGCTCGCTGTGACTTCTGTTTGGTTGTCAGTAGTGGAAAGATATTCCGGTGAACACTGGGAGTTTGTAACGGAATCCTGTGTATTGCTTTGGTTTTCATCATTCTTTAAGCGTTTACTTTCTTCTAAAACTTTGGCAACATTTTGAAGAAGCATTTTTGAATTCTCCAATATTATGCTGACATCCATATCTGGACTTAATATTTCTGGAAGGATTTCTTTTGCATTGCTGTCTTCTTCAGGAGGTGTTAAAAACGGAGTTTCACTTGGTAGAGAACCGCCAGTTTTGGTAGAGTTTTCCTCTGGACGTTCGTCAAACACTCCAGGCACTAAATGCGTTCTGTTCAGTTGGGATAAGGCTGAATCAAGAGACTCGATGTCACATGTACCAGACTGCTTATTTTGGTTGGGAGCTCCATTAGTTGCAGAAGGTTTATGCTCACATTCAGCCCCAACCAATTCTGCAATAAAAGGAAAAAAATACAGTGATACTTTTCGTACAAGTTCGACTGACATTTATTAAACCAAAAAATAAACTTCTTACCTTTCGAATCTTCATCTGGGGTTTCTATATCTGGCGGTGAAACAAAACTGATTCGTTTAGTTTGATAATTTGTGACGAAATCCAGTAATCGCCCACCACCCGCATGTTCAAGTAGTAGTATAATTTTGTCCGGAGTGTCAAACCATTTCTCCAATTTCACCATAAATGGTACACGACCAGGGATGATATTTGGCTTATCTGAATAAACGATCGCTGATGATTTCCACAATACCTAATTTATTAACAATTCAATTCAATTAAAATAACTTTGTCAATGAACACGTATTCACTTAAATGTGTTGGGAATCGGAATTCTAACCAACCTTAGCCGCGTAACATTTCGGAGAGGGATGGTTTGGATTCATAACAACGATTATTTTACTCCTACGCGAACCCACTCCCACAACCTTGTAAAGTTTTAAGTCTTCTAAGCTCGAGGGTAAACATTTGTTACATTTTGTCAAACTATCTCTATTAAGGACGGATAGACTCTATAAAATATGGAATTTATTACATCAGATAAAGGCTATGATGAAAATTGATTTAAATTTAGAACGACAGAAATCAGTAACTTATTTTACCTTCTGCTTTTTATTTGGGGAAGAAAAGACAGGAGATATGGCACCACTTCCATCAGTATTTTCTACAGTTAAAAATAATTCCTTCAATGACTCTGCACGGCTCAGGTACTTTTCAAGCTTATTCTTTGCCAATATTTTTCGATCCCTGTCTGAATCATCTGCAATTAACAACCAAAAGTCAATGAGAACTCATTAGTTTCCCAAATGGTTTCTGAAAAATCCAGTAGACGACTACAACTATTCCAAGCATAGCATTTAAGTTAGCAGTTACCTTGAGCCCCAGCAAGTAACACTCTAATGCCTTCTTTGTATGCAGTAAAAGCGTCTGCATAATCCGCATTGGACTCATGGAATTGTGCGACAGCAAAATGACCAGCAGCTTCACAAATGTATCCAACGGACAACGTACTTGTTTTTTCAGTTTCTTTTTCTTTTGCGACGACATGTTTATCTTCTTTCTTTTCCTTTTTCTTTGACTTTTTCTGGAATAAGGGTAAAAAATCAAACAAGCCAAACCCGGTCGGCTTTTTACGCTGCAGAGAAAAACGTCCGTGACTTGCACCTGATAGTTTTGGTGATTGTGACGATTCCGATTCCATAGTTTCGGCTGTACTAGAAGCATACCCAGGTAAAGTGTCAAGTGAAGAACAAGATCCGGTTGGAAACAAGAACGCAGACTCTTCGAATTCTTCGTCAAAATATGCGTTGAGATCATCCGTAACCGTTGCGCTCCTGACTATGCCACTTGATCTATTTGTATTTCTGTAAATCAAACATTGATAAGAGATTAAATAACATAATTTTTAAATAACTACAAATTTCCATTTGAATTGTACTTACGTGCTAGTGCTAGACGACGCCGTTGCATCCATTCCATGACTAGGTACGACTTTCTGGGCTTCATCAGGTTCATTTTGTCGCAAATTCGCAGTTCGTATGTACGCGGATCCTTCCAGGGAAGCAACTAAGTTAGAATCAGCAGACGACATTTCAGCTTCATTGTTTCCATTCACATCTGCTTGGATTACATCTGAAGTGGAAGTACATGGATTACAGCTTGTTTCTACTTCCAGCGCTTTCTCTGAATTATTCAACGACTTGGTAGGGGAATCAAATGAGGAAGTTGTTGATACACAGTCTTCATTTCTGGATTCACTGGAAGATGCCCACAATCTATAAAAATTTACGCAACAGTTTCGACATGAGGTAAAGTAAATCATTCATTCCAATAAAATTGGTAACAAATTTACTTTTGAGGTTCCAAGCAAGGTACATTTAATTCGGATTTCTCTTGGTGCACAGTTGTCGGTGGATCTTCATCAGTCGTTGGTTCTCCGTTCCGAAACAAAACTTTTCCAAGGAAGTCTTGAGTGCTGTATCCATTCTAAAAATGAAATTTTTGGTTGATTACATTCCTATAAAATAGCGAAATACGATTTACTTGCACTCACCTCAAAAAATTGTATGAAAGCTTTGCTGGTAAAGAGTTGCATGTGGTTAGCTGAAAACTCCAATAACTCCAAAGCTGCATTTCGTCGTACCTCCACAACCTCATGTTCAAATCTGCCAAAATATTTTGCCTTAGGAATAGGTGGAAACTGTCCTTTAAGATAAAGTTGTTGAAATATCTGTTCCAACTCTTTATGAAGTTTCTGGAAGTCACTATACCGCTTCCAAACCACTATTTTGGTAGCACTTTCCGGAAATGCTTTTGGAAAGACCTGAAGCAACCCAACAAACAAATATCATTAATTTCTTCCTCGAGACGCAAGCTGAAGTGTTCATGATGTGAAAGTAAAAAGTTCTTACCGTTGAAGTAACTTTGTACACTGTAAACCCCTTGCGATGCTTTGTAGGTTCCGAAACTTCGAAAATTCGAACCCAACAATTAATATCACCAATTCGACTGGCCATGATTTGCAATTTCTAAACTCGTACTACCAAAAGTAATTACTGCACTACTTGCGGTTTACTCATATACGTAGATTTCTTTAAAAGTTAGTTTAATCTTTAATCTTCTCTTCCCACATCATCATATTGATATACTCATACTCTACAACTGTCAAATTTCTTCATTTTGTCGGATTCTTTCCTAAATTTTGTAACTCATATTTCACCTGCCACGTGTCCTTTAACTATTTTGTGAACGGTTAAAATAATTTATTTATATTCATGTCACGCAATGCACCAGATTTTTAATTAGGTCACGGTTCACAATAATTAATTCACCGTTTAATCTACTAATCCAACTAATTGTATTCCTCCTTAGAAGTCACGTAATGATTTCAAACGAAAATTAAATTTTAAACTTTTGACGAGGAACATTAAATGAACACTTTGTGACTTCAAAGACTAGTAATTAAAGATTTATGATTAAAATCCAATTCCAACAGATTAAGTTAAACTTTTTAAACTATGAGTAATCAAATTTGCCCATCTGTTTAAGCAGGAAAAAGCTGACAAATTTGAACCCTATGATAAGCTAGATGATAACCTGATTATGATATGGCCCTGATGACGGAAGAGGTTTTGACTGCAGCATAGCAGGAGAGAAACCAGCTGTAAATTTGAGTAAATTTGTGCATAAACACAACCTAAAAACCAAGTGCATTCACAAAAGAGTGTTTTGTGCTCGGCTCTGTGCTTTTGCATTTGTCCAGAAGAAAGGCAGGCATGGGCGGCAAAATGTCTATTCATTTCGCAAAGAAAGAGAGGAACCAAGATGAGCTATAAAAACCTGCTGATTTTGCAAAAACAAATTGCTAATTAAAAAGTTAATTGTGCAGTTAATGAAAGTTAATTATTCCGTCTTTATGGAATAGATTGCTTATTGTATGGTTGAAGTGGATGTGAATAAGCTTCAAATCCATTAAAAAAATATCTTTAAAAGTTTCGATAAAATCTGAAAAAGATAATTGCTCTTTAATTAAATTAATTACAATCATGTGCAGTGAGTGGTGTTGCTGAAAATTAACAAATTTTCAATGTCTTCAGGTTTTTAAAGAAGGTACTATTTTAGACAAATCTAACTGTTAGTTTCGTGGATTTTGGGGAACAAATATTTGAGTATTTTCTGGTCTTTTTAAAACTTTTTTTCCTTTTTTAATTTTTAGAGGCTTTTCGTGGTTGGAAAGAATGCCTGTCGTGAACTGCAGAGAACACTTCAAAGATGGAGGAGCAAAAATCAATCAGTGACTTTTTTAAGAATGGAAACAATAGCAGCAACAATGGGGATGTGGGGAGTGGTAACGGAGATGACAATTCTTCTAAACCTGGGAGGAGAAAGTTTGGTGAAAATGGATTTGAAGAACAGGTAATGATTTTGATTGATTAATGACAAAAACATATCTTTCTTTTGCAAATTTTTTAATTACTTAATTGACTTTTTGATGTAGGGAGGGTTATATGGCTGCCAAGAAAGCGAAATTGGACAATCAGTTTAATAATTCCATTAGACAATTAGGTTTTGACCAAAATTCCTCCGATATTTTCAAAGGAGTGTCCATTCATGTAAATGGATATACAAGTAAGTCTTAAGAAGACTTGCATCAAGTCAATTAACCAGTATATTTTTAATAAATTATTTTTATTACTATTGTTTTTAAAGACCCACCTGAGCCTGAGCTTAAGGAACATTTCATTCGCAACGTGTGGAACCATACATCCGTATTGTACTCCTAGAACTAAATATGTAATCGCTACAAATTTATCCGAGCCTTCCAAGAGGTATGCCATATAACTTTAATTAAAAAAGGATTTTTCGCATTCACATGATGGGCTCTGATATTTAAACTGTGTTTTGTTTGATTCAGATTATATGGTAGTAAAGCCGTAATCCCTGATTGGATCATGGACAGTATAGCTGCAAAAAAGCCACTTGATGTTCGAAAATACATGTTGTACGACTTGGTCGGGTAAAGCTTTAAGATTTTATATTTGTCTATTTAGTTTTTCCATTAATGTATTTAGAATATTTATAATTTTATGGGACGTGTTTTCGTTATAGAGAAAAGAAACAGATGACCCTTACACAAGTTATGCAAGCTAAGTTTAAAGAACCAATTACTTACAACAATACTAATGCAGAAACAAACAGTCTTTCAAGTAGAACTGAAACGGAAACTGTAGTAAAAAATGGGAACCATCAAGATGTTAAAGTCGACGATGAGGATGTTTTGGTGGAAAGCGACGAGGATGAATTTTTTGAATGCTCACAAGATGTTCAAGTTTCATCTAGTCATTCCTACCGGCCAAGTATGTCGTCATCCACTCCTCCAGACATATTGGAAAATCAAATCTCAGATAGTGGTAAATCAAGTAGCGAAACTACATCCCAGAATTCTAATGGAAAACGCGAGAGCGAAAATTCACTGAGTGTTTCAAAAGTGTCTGAAGTTGAAACGTCCATCGACAGTAGTAGTTCTTTGTCGCCCACTAGGACAGATTCAGCACAAGGACGAATAAAAACAGCAAATGACGATGGTTTCATGGAAGACTTTTTTGGTAAATCCCGATTGCATTTGATTTCAGAACAAAAGAAAGATATGCAAATTTTAATTGGAAATATGAGGAAAAATATTGCTACCAACCCTTTTCCAAATTTACAAAAGTTTAAGGCAGAAATTGAATCTAGCCCTAACGGAATGGATAATGACTATTATTATAACGACAAAGGTATGATTAATAGACACACTATGACCCCAAAGTATAGTTTAATTTACAAATTTTCTATTAAAGTATTTTCAACAATCATGTTTTTTAATTAATCTTATAGTGACTTTAATGCATGTGGATCTGGATTGTTTCTTCGCATCAGTTGGATTATTAAGCCGTCCGCATCTCAGAGGAAAACCGATCGTGGTAACTCATTCTACTGGAAAAGGCCAGGATTCAAAGTCTGATATAGCTTGCGCATCTTACGAAGCTCGCAAATATGGTATTAAAAATGGAATGTGGGTTGGAGATGCTAAAGCTATGTGTGCAGAATTGGAAGTAATTCCTTATGATTTTGAGGAATATCGTAGAATATCCAAACGATTTTTTGAAATCGTGTCATCGTAAGCTTACAAACAAAATTTATTAAGACATATTTAAATTTAAACGTTATTATATGAGTACTACTTGGCACAGTTTACTAAATGAATGTTTTTGAACAGTGTGACATTAGATATTGAACCAAACAGCGTCGACGAAATGGTTGTGGATGTTTCGTCTATCTTAAAAAGTGTACCTGGTTCATCTCCGGAACTTCTAGCTGAATTTTTACGCAAAATTATTTTGGTAAAATAAATAGAATAATAGAATACATATATTGCCTTTTTGTGCTCGCACAGAATTAGTTTTAATTTTATATATGCCTATCATGAACACTAATTCGGATTTTACAGGATGGAACTCAATGTCCAGCTTCTGTTGGCATAGGTAGTAACCGACTACTGGCAAAATTAGCTGTCAAACTGGCCAAGCCAAATGGAATACACCATTTGAAAGATGTTGATGCGCCAGAATATATTGCAAATTTAGACGTTAGAGATTTACCCGGTGTTGGTTTTAGTAACGAAGAAAAGCTTTGTGAAACATTCGGTGTTCGTACTTGTGGCGACCTGTTGAAAGTTTCTCTCGTGGATTTGAAGTCTGTACTCGGAGAAAAGACTGCCGAAAAAATGTTGAAGTAAGCTGATAGCTAATATTATGCGAACAAGTAGCGCACAAAGTTATTTTTGAAAAAAAGTATTGTAAGCATTTTTATTGCATTTTATAGCTTGTGCAAAGGAGTGGACACGTCAGAATTAAAATTTGGATTTGATCGTCCAAAAAGTATTTCTGTAGACGTCAACTTTGGCATTCGATTCGCCAAGGATGAGGATATAACAAGTTTTATGAACAAAATATGTAAAGAATTAAGCAACAGGGCTGAGAAAATACAGGCATTATCTACACATTTTACGTTGAAACTTCTTATTCGTAAGAAGGGCGCCGGGATGCCAATGAAACAGGGAGGACATGGTCTTGTTGATAGCATTACAAGGTATTTGTTTTTCAGTACGTATTGCTCTAGTGTGACATTTCGAATAGCAAATATAAAATTTTTGGAGTTTTTCAATATTCCCAGGTCGAGAACCTTATTAAATCCAACAAGAAATCATCAAGAACTTTATAAAACAGCGTGCTCACTGATTAGAGGAATGGCTAAGGCTATTCCGGCATCTGAATACAGAGGAGTAGGAGTTGGTTTAGGCGACTTAACTTTCGACTGTGATAAAAACAACAAGAGACCAGTACAACGAACTTTGATGGATATGCCTTTATCTCGAGCTCAAAAAATGCTTGCAATGTCAAAAAATAAAAACAAAGCGCCGTCTGTTTCTTCAGCAGAGCCCAATGTCACCAATATTACTAAAGAAAGCTCAGTGGACAACGAAAATGAAGTTTGCCTTCTCGATGAATCTGACAAAGCATCAGTAACCTCTTCAATACTTTCGAATGGTTCCGACACTACTGCCCGTCTTTCTGCTAATAAACCAACGACGGAAAGAAAAAGTGTAATCTCATTTGCTCCGGAGTCTAAAACTAGTAATAACAATAAAAAACCTTTCGATCTTGATATTAGTGTTTTGAGACAACTACCACGGGAGCTAGCCGAAGAGCAATGTGCAATTTATGG
>JAANSO010001377.1:0-17451 GCA_036507315.1 Lepidocyrtus fimetarius | reverse complement strand
ATATGTAAAACCGGCACTTTAACGTGAAATTGACATTCATAGTCATATATCATATTGATGTTTTTTAAAGTCCAAAAATGTTGGATGGGTAGCATAGATAGAACTTCTGTAATAACCGCTTTTTCCGTTAGTAAATATGATTATGTGATTCATCATTCTTAAATTTTACCAAGAATTGGACTAAATATTTCCTAAAAGAATGAATCATTTCAGTGTTAAGACTACTATTACTATTGTTGCTTCCTGATTTTCAGCCAGAATGATATGTAGGGACCGGAAACGGTTTTTCTTACATACCTATGCTATGAAATTCATATATGCTTGAGGGAAATATATGACACACAAGATGATGGAAAAGAAACCTCACATGAGTACGAGTTCTTAAGCTTTTTATTCTCAGCTGATTAGTGTAAGGAAAACTTACCTTTTGCTTCAACGATGTTCCAGATAACCCTAATTTTTAAAATCTAAGTTAAACTGCTAAGAAGTAGAATCACCCCACAATAATCAGTTTTTACAGGTCAGTAAGTAGTTTTGCTCGTACAGAACAATTTTAATAAACGTGTCTTATTTAAGGAACGTTTTCCCGGCGAGGCAATTTAAGATGAAAATTAAAAGTGATATAAGACACAGAATTTAGCACAATTTCAGACTCACAAGCAAACATCCACATCGACTTTTTTTAAATTTGCATAAAATTTGAAAATTATTTTTGAAATATGTAGCTAGTAGTACCTTCGTATAAATTGCGGTGCCAGAAAATCGAAATATGCTAACGTATTGTTACGTAATTGATTCAAAATGTAATAGCCACAATAAGGGTTTCATAATTCGAAATTTTTGTTTTGCTTTGTTATGGCTTTGGTACACTCCAAATAACTTGTTTCTAGCTTAAGATTAACTAAAACACTTAATCCGTCGAATATCTGATCATTTAAAGTGAAAACAAAATCTTTCAAAATTGCTTTCATTTGAAGTTCATTACATAACGAATGGAATATGTAACGACACGTTTAAAAATTTTGGTTTTCTGGCACCAGGATTTATTAAAGGACATAATAGACTACATAATGCAAAAAGAATTATGCAAATTCATGAAAACTTAAAATATGTTAATAAGTAAGTTTGCTTGTCAGAGAATAGTCCTAGAAGACAAACAATTTGGTTTGTCAAGATGAAACACTGAGAAGTCCACAGAGAATACTCTCACCAGTCAATAAAATTAGCTTAAAAAGTCTTATAAAAATGACACATGACACAGAAACCTAACCGGCCAAGCCCATTTAGAAATTGACCTGAATCTTGTATTTTTTGTCCTTATGTTCCCTTTATAAACACCAAAGGGAGCAAGAAACGAGAATACCTTTAAATTTCAAAATTATTTTTCCTATATGGGACTTATAGTTTTTATGGTTTATTCCCGATGCGGAATCTTTAAGAAGAGCATATTATATAGGAGTAGTGAAGCCGAAGTGTGCAAATGAAATGGCAAGGAACAGCGTGCCAAAATATGTCCTTTCCACTGATAGTACAGGAAGGAACTAAACTGAGAAACTGCAAATGGTTCAGTTAAAGTCT
The DNA here is from genome assembly GCA_036507315.1 of Lepidocyrtus fimetarius. Lineage (NCBI taxonomy): Eukaryota > Metazoa > Arthropoda > Collembola > Entomobryomorpha > Entomobryidae > Lepidocyrtus > Lepidocyrtus fimetarius. Next base: position 15,873 of record JAANSO010001377.1, on the reverse strand, counting down.
GCAAAGAGACAAGGCAAAAATAGGAGGACAACGCGCTATATGGAGAGCGAATAAGAACTCCATCCAATCTTGTTATATAAACCTTTTTACTGCAGGAGAACCACCAGCCAGACTAACAGCTTTTTAGGCTTTTTTCCTTTCAACTTCTTCCATTGCAAATATTACAACTTTGGCACATGTACTATTTTAGACAGCCTTCTTCAATCGCAAAACCCACTTAACTATACGGCTACACTTTTAACCATAACTTTCATCTTCCATGTATGCCGTTCTTTCTTTTAACGTAGCATTTTTCTTCTTTTGTAACTAATTTTATCTATGTAGTAAGTACTTACTGAGGAAAACTCTTCTGGTATTTTAAGTAGAGGAGAGAAAAGAACCAAAGAGAATCATCAAATATTTCTTGTACAATAGTTAGAAACCACCGTGTCCGATATTATGCCAACGCATCATTCCATAATGTTCCATACATAGACCCTTTTCACATTCCACATTATAGCATGATCAAATAGCAACGCTGTTTGCAACTTTTGTGATGGAAGGACTCATAAAAATTATGTCTTACATTCATAAGTACTCAACAAAATAGTTGGCCTTAATAATAAAGTAATATTATAATAAAATGGAAATGCATGTTGTAAAAACTCACCTACTCTTTGTCTTTGTCCATTTACTTTGTCAGAGCTTCCAAATAAAGTCCTTGCTTCCAACAACAGACCGATAAAAATTCCTCCCAGTGTAAACACAAGCTTTCTCACAATATATAAAAAATCCTTTTATTTTTAACTATTCACATCGAAAGACTCTTTAAAATGGTTAATTCGAGTGTAGATTAAAGACTCATTTACCCAATTTGATTCACAACACATATGAAAAGAGTAAATAAATACTTTAAAAAATAAAAAAACACTTGCTTCAGTTTCCTCTTTTGAGAGGACAGAAAAATGAAGAACATGCTGTGTTTACATTTACCAGGCAGGATTAGGATCAAATGAGCGCTCTTCTCAACCACGTGTGCATTATCTATGAAAATTTTTGGACTTTAGTCACAAGAAGAACGTGAAAAGATAGGAGTTTTAGAGGAGCTATATAGAAACTTTGTTGCTTGCATCATATCCTAATATTCCTAATCATTGTAATCATAAAAAGAAGATTTGCTAACCCTTTTCCTTTCTGTATAAATATTTTATTTTATCTGTATAGAGTGAGGCTATATGGTATTTTGCTTGTCCAGAACGAAAACCAGTTAAAGGCAATGGCAATACTGACAACGGACGGGTTTAACAAATGTAAGGTGAGCAGTAATCTAGAGCTTAATACGAAGATCGAACACATTTTCATTTATATAAATCGGGAAGATATTGATGTACAGATCATGGAAAGTAACATTAGATTGTTCACCTGAATATTCGTCGTGCTTTGTCATACAAATAATTGTACATCTTAGAAGTACTTTAAAAATGAACTGAAAAGAGTTGGGTGGTTGTCATTTCTTCTGGAGGCCTCTAGTCTATTTTATTCTATGTTTTATCAATGGTCAAACTCAACCAGTAACAGAAGCAACTGGTTACCAAATCTCAATAAATTGAAAAAATAAATCTCAATAAATTGTTGAATGGAATTCGAAATGAGTAAAACCTGAAAACATTTGAATTGAACTGGTTGAATTTGTTTTTTAATCATAAGCGTCTTACAGTCTGGCAAATTCTATATTTCAGTCCTATCTAAACATACTGCTCACTCTAGTACATGTAAGTAGGATGTTAGTTTTAGTCCTTGAAATTCTGGTTGTGAACTACAACGTTGCTGATTTTATTAAATATTGAAGTAATTACGTATTACAACATCGTTGATCGTTATTAGAATTTGACAATTTGAACATCATAGCATTGCCATTTTTCAAGTTCCGCCGTTTTTGATGATTGCAGAAAAGCTTTTATTATTATTATGAAAGTATTATTATTATTTATAATATGCGTATACAACAATTGATCTTGATTGAATGAAAGCTTAAAATAATGCACAAAACAAAAAAATCCTGTCAGTTTTTGGAATACGTATGACATAAAAAGTACTTTAAATTAGTAATGACGACATTACATACGGACTTAAAAACATAATCTTAATAACTATTATTCTGCATCCAAATAAAGAATATCTTGCAATCCGATCTTTAAAGGTTTGATAATTTAGAAAAGGTGCATAGTTTTGACAACCATCGAAAGTGCTGCAACATTTCCATCACGTAAAATATCCATCTAGCGGCTCATCTTCCAATGTTGGCTTAAAATGAAGCGACTGCTGGACAGAATGTGATTCTATATTGAAAGGTGGCTACCATGTTCCGCTGTTTTCCTTAGCGCTTGTAATATTTTTGTCTTTGTTTTGCAACTTGGAACTCTGAAAGCAACCCCTTATATTTTATTCTACATGCAATGTAATAATGATTACTTTTCGAAGGAAAGTTGTTTAGAATTTGATATTCAGATCGTTGCGAAAAAAACATTATTTCAGTAGGAGAACGTCAGTAACAACACAACAATGAAGAAACTAACTTTTCACGTTAAATCATTGCCTTTATAAAATTGTGTGTATGAAAAACTACCAAAGCTTAATTTAATTTAGATTGATTATTTTCAGAGATGTGTAAAGCACAAATAGATTTTAAATGAAAAACTCCATCCGCGTTAACAAAATAAAAGTGATATTCATATGAAACTTTTCTTTCTATTTCTACTACACAAAATCATTCAAATAGAATTGATAGATGTACATATTTGTTCAGAAAACTTGATTTTGAAACTACACAAGAAGATGCCAGAAGAAAAGGTGAACAATGCCGAACTGAGAATTCATGCTGGCATTGGTGATATGGTTACACAAAAGCGTTTAAAGTTAGGCGTTTTATACAATTTGCTACCATGCAATTCTGCACCTTCTATAAAAGGGGTTTCCTTTCTCCGGAGAAAGGGTTGGAGACAACACAACAAAAAATATAATGAACCAGGAAACCAAAGTAATATGAAAAACTTATTTTATTCCGCGTAGCATAGCATGCTATCTGCCATTTTATGCATTTTTATTACAATCCCCTTGCCAAACTCGTAAATTGCTACCTCCGTGGTAGAACGGTCGCCTATTATCCGCTTGGACTTCCATGTTATTTTTTTCTTTTGGAAACACCCTGTCTGGCTTTCTCTTGTTCTCAATTTCTGCGATGGAAAGTATTTGCGCTGCTGGTGGTGCTGATGTTGTTGCAGTTGCCCGATTCCAGCTACACCACCAAAGCAAACTCTGTTTCCTATAGAATATTCTCATGTCATAAAATAATTGTAAATATACAGTGCTATTTGATACTTCACACACCTTCTCGGGGAAATAAATGATAGGAACAGGAAGGAGCGTCAAATATAGTTTTTTACACTGGCATTACGTAAAATGAGTCAGATAATAATCAGAAGTCACTTATTGCATCGCCGTTATAAAGAAGAAAGTAAATTGCAGCTGGAAAATAAATGGGAAAACTGGAAGTGGCCGCGGATATTGTTTAGCATGCAATACAAACCGATTTCCATCCCATTAAAATTCATGCAATATAGTTGAGTGCACTCGTTATTCCTTTTCACTTAAGTTAGGAAATATTTCAATAGAAGAATATCATACCACTGTTGTGCTTCATTTTGAATGCATAATTAACTTAGAGCTCGTAAATTCTTCCTTTCTTCGATTTTATTTACTTTTAAATAGAAACGCAGGCATAAGAATGACAGGCAAATTAGAAATACGCTAAATAATTTAATGATTGTTAGTTCGGAGAGCTAGTCACTAAACCGACCTGTTAGTCTGTAGGTTTGTCTGTCCATCTTTTGACTTTACTTTTGGTTTAAGAATGACGTAACCAATTTCAATTAAATGCATGTAGCATGTTTAATATTATAGGAACATTAATGTAGATAAAATTATTCGCAGATTTGGTTTACAAAAAGTGAACATTTTGAGTCAAGTAGAATTAAAGATTTCAATCAATATAATTTTTTAAACAAAATTCCAGATTCGTCGAATGGTCAGAAATATTCAAATTTGAAGCTATGGTCTATGCAGGCTTGTAGCCTTTTATTACTTTTGATTTTCTAAGTATATTTAAATTTAATGCAAAAATTCCATTCTTCCATGTATGCACATGAAGTTCGATTGGCATCTTTTGGACTTTGATGTTTGATGTGTTTGAAGTTTGGAAGAAAGCTGATTAAGATATCGATATTTAATTCGAGAAAGATCGTGGCACAAATTAATCATGCAGTACTACAATCTTTATGATGTTATGTCATTTCAAGCATTCGTATTTCGTAACTTTTGACTGATGTGTTTAGTTTGGTTTACTTTCCTAGCAAGAATTTGATAATTTCGAAAAACTAATATGTTTTCCATGTACATATATTTATGCATGAACAAAAATCCCTTGATAGCAGCAGCACACTTTAACATTAAGCAAACAAAATAGGACAAGTTTGGTTACTATTATCTGCATCTGCTTCGAATCGCAAACCCTTTTAGGTTACATGTGCCGTGTGATCTCCACATTCTACCATTTAATGTAACATATTGTACATAGTAGCATTATTTTTAAAAGTATAACAATTTTCAAATTGTACATTTCTCAACAATAAAACCGAATTCTCCAAACGTTGAAATATCAGTCCGCAGTTATGTCCAACTAATCTATATAGGTACAATTTGTTCGTTCTTTATACAAACGATTCTCTCGAAATCATCTGCGGATACACCGCCAAGTTATAATATTAATTTTAAAATTAAAAGAGATATCCCATAAGCGACCTGCTTTTGATTTGCATTGCACAAAACAATTGAATATTTCGATGTATCCTAATTAACAAATCAACCTTTTCTGCATACAAGTAGTTTTCAAATTTATAAATGTTTCATCAAAGAAGGTACTTGTGAACAAATTATGCTACAGGAAAGAATTCACTTTCTCATTTTCAGACGATAATAATGCTGGAGGTCTATGGATAGGACATGTTACGCCATATTCTATGGTTTGTGTCCACAACATCATGATATTCATAATATTTGACTATTGTACTTAATTCCTTTACACAACAAGTGTAAGACTATTATGCCACTGTATTACCATATATAACTACCAGTTCTTACTGCCTCTTTTGCCAAAGTTCTGTTTTTTTTATGCAATGTTGTGATATTGTAAATTTCGATGGGAAAAGGGAAATCTACAAAAGGGAGTTAAGTGGGCTTTCATTCGTAAATTTTGTGAAAAAATCTCTTCATTTTACTCTTTGCTTTCTCCCTTTCCAATATTATGCTGATGTTGCTGTTGTGTTAAACATTAAATGGATTTATAACAACGTCTTTTATATCACAGGTTGGAATAGTTTTGAGAGCTTTTAAGCACTTTGGGTTCGGTATTAGGTACATTTACTGACAACTTTTTTGTTGAAAAAGAAGAAAGCGTTTGTGTGCTATGCTTATTGCGTAGTCAACTGTCCTTATCCATTTCTATTCTATAATATGGAAGATGTGCTTGATGATAGTGACCAAATCCATTTCTTTAGCATTTTCCGCGTTTCTTTTTAAAACCAAATTGATTTAGGGGAAGGATGGGCTTAACTCTAATGGATGGAATATGCATATTATTTCTAACTGCCGCTTTAAACCCTTGAAAAAACTTCGTCTTTTCGTTTCCTTCCACATTCACAAGCCCCAAAGTCCTCATGCTTGTAGTCTATTTTTTGTCGTCTAATTTGTGTCTTCTCGGTCGTTTATCTTCTTCCATCGTTGCATTTGGTTAACATTCAACAAAATTAAAACTTGAAATACAATTCATGCTTTTTTGGAAAAAACTTTTCAAACGCTGTGGAATCACATCTTATAGAAATATTTGAAACAGTTTGGAAATGCAAATGTAGAAAATTTTTCCGGAACAAGTTTAGTTATTTGTGAAAAAAGAATTTTAATTAATTTTACTGATATGAACGAAGTGCGGTGCATTGTATACTCACAACGATTATGGATATGATTGAATGCATGCGTAAATTGCAGTTTATTTGCTTCATTCCACTTGTTTGATATGATTTCGTTGAATGACTTTATTAATGATTTTAGCGTCTTTTTATAGTATGTTCCTAATTTACTTACTCTGACATAAAATAGACATTTAATTCAGACTACTCCACTCATGCAAACTCTCATGACATTCTCTCCCTATTCCACACACTCTACGTTGTCAAACAAAACAGCTCTGTTTTTGCCCACTGGAAATAATTTTAGTAAACGGAAATGCCACCGAACCACTCATTTTCATTGTAGAAAAGCCTGAGCGAAATGCATAAAAATCTATTTGAGGATTATGAGCGAGTAAGAGAGTCAATCTACTAGCCATTCGCCACTAGAATTACCAACATCATATTCTTCTTCCCCGCTGCTGCCATCACCAACATTTTACATCGCGGAAGCAATCCTTTAGTCAAACTGATCGAGAGAAATATGATTTACCAGAGTTATTTTCAGCTCATATTCGGCCTGAAGTAGGTTTTTTGCCTCCAATACAAACACTTCAGTTCAATATCTGGATCATCCTTTCAAGCCTACTACTGGGAATCCCCAAACCTTATGCTGGATTTTCATATTATATTGCATACTTCTAATTTCTATTATATAAAAACTGTTTACATAGGTATTTTCCTCTCTTACTCCCCGCGTACACCATGTCATGCACATGCATACTTCCCTGTTTATATAAAAAACGTCTTATTCTTCATAAAAATAATCAACCAATTCCATATCCTGTGTCCATATTTTCCAGGGGTGGTGGATCCTTGCAAATGCCTTTATAAAAATCCATTGTTCTCATACTATATGAAATGTATATTGTGCGTGTTGTTTTAGGAATTGCTACTGTTTTCACTATTACTCATACCTAGGTCTACATGCATAAATGAATTCTCTTTTTCTTATAAAATATAAACTGTACAATGTTTTCCGATGAAACTCTTATTTAAGTAGTTTTTGCCTTTCTTTCTGTTTAGCGAAACACCCAACAACGTGAACCATATATTATTGTTCCTTTCTTCCAAGCGAAGTAAAGGTTTCTCTCCCTCCCCCAATTTACCACCACCACTACTTCTCCTGGAAATACAACAAAGCTTTTCCTGCTACTTGGTTGTCTGGTGCTGAGCTGCCAGTTATTTTCTGCTTGTCTTTGATATGCCAGCCTGGAGAAATTTTAAGGTTTAGACGACACCATGGCAAAGAAGACATACAGATACATACATATGTACATTTATCTATGAATATACCTATACCGTTTTTCATGAAACCGCACCACATAATGATTACTCTCCAGCTCAACTTGGTTTCTAAAAGAATAAGGAAATTTTGTTCCAGTAGTCATGTCGGTACTTCTTTCCTGCTTCTCCTTGTTGCATATATTCCCGTAGTACGTGATCATATCATCATCATATAAATAAAATGTACTGGTTATTTTCGCTTCTGCTGACTTGACTAACTGCTTCCTACCCTTCCGATAGTTCAATATCACATCACAATGCATGCTCGGCATTACCATCATTAAAACAGGGTATTATTGTATGTGTTCCTTTGCCTGATCACATACGCTTTAAGAATTTAGTTTGCACCCTTCTGCCTCAACGGTATGCACAATGAAAAGAGCTGTTGTAGCTCCTGTCTGACTTGAGCAGGACCTAGCTCAAGTGAGTACGTATAAAATTTCATTGTATTCCAATTCAATGTGATTGCGATGTCATTAACTCCGTATGTATTGTCCATGTTCATCCCCTAGTCACTCATTTGGAAAGGAAGTATTCAAGTCGTCAGTTTTATGTTAGCACAAGATATTGGATTATCAGGCATTAAATAAGCGGATTATTATTGATGTGTATATAAGTTTTACGCAGAATTATCGGACGGTTCGCTGTTAATTGTTCATAAGTTAATTATAATATTGAACAATAATAATGTATTTGTCTTCCAAAATAAATTGTACAACAAATAGTTTTAGGTCTGATGCGCATTAAAATTTCTTAAGCAGAAAACGCTATTCAAAATTTAAATTGATATTAGGCAAAAGTTGTTATTTAAATTACATATATCAAAATCTTAAATTAGTGACGGATTTCCTAAAATATAATAATCGATATCCATCTTCCATATTGTATTAATTGATATTCATTATTCATATCAATTCAATCAAAGTACAACAAATAAAGTTTCCAAACACTAAAAATTATTTTTTATTTGTATGCAGCCTGTTCTAAATGTCAAAGAAAACCTCTATAATTTTATATCGTAGTACTGCCATTAAAGCAGTAATATTTATGGGACTACCTATTTTACTTTTACCAACTTTCCATCAACAACACATGAGTTTCCTATATGCTGAAATAATCAATCAGCAACTTACTATATTAGCCAAATCACCGTAGTACATTTTCCCTCCTGTATTGATAAATTCGAGTCCAACAAGAATCCACTTGCAAGCATCACGCAGCTAATGCATTATTGATAAAAGAAAGTGCTTTCTTTTATCAATAATGCTCAAATACCTACAACGTGTTAAACCGATTTCATTTCTTGAGTTTCCAAGGAAAATAAAAAGTTCGTTGGACTGAAGAAACAACAAAAACATTGGATCCTCAGGTTTCATTTTAGTTTTCCAGTTCCATAATAGCAAACTTCTCTCCGACACCCTTTCCCATGCGTGGTTGGTTTATGAGTTCTTACTTGGAATAGAGTTGAGAAAATGGAATGCAATGGCATTATTGCAGAAAGAGCAATGTTCATTGCTTCTTTCTTTCTCCCTCCCTTCCTTTTCTTCGATATTATTACATACGTTATGGCATACTCGTTTTCTCATCGCATTTAAAGGAGGGAAGCGCTCACTCCTCTACTTTTCCATGCACTGCTCTTGCGTATAGCATTACCGTTTTTAGAGGACAGCTTCCTTCAGGTTCAAGTGAACTCCAGTGAAAAAGCGCTTCTCTCTCCCTTATTTCCTTTCCTCTTTTACTAGTTTTATTATTATTATTATTACTCTGGTAGCTATGTAGCAACATACTTTGATATTAGCTCGAAACGGGCGAAAAATATAGCATAAAACTTTCCAAACCAACAACAGAACAGTAGCAGTAAGACTCACTTTGTAATATGTATCAACAAAAGCAACTACGGGGAAACAACTATGTTACGTAACGAAATAACAGCTTAGTTCATTTTCCCTTTCCGCATGTATACTGAAACATAGTAGAACTTTTCATTTCATAAAGCTCCCTGCAACAAATAGCAACAGTGGGTAGAGAAAAAAAGTAAATAGTGAGTCTTGTATAACATCAGAGAGCGATAGAGCTTAAAGGACAGCAACTGCCTACTCTATATATCATCATGACCTGTGACTGTTGCTGAAAAGAAAAAGGGAAAAAATCAGACAAACGCACAGACAAAAAAATACGTACATAGAATGAAATTGATTGAAATAGAAAGAAAAAGGAAATGCAGAAAAGAGTAAACACTGGATGGGTAAAACTTGTAAAGGGAACCACTGTAACGACTCCATGCTTTTCTTGTGTAGTAGTTATATTTAACTACTGTCAATAATAATAACATAACACTGGTGTTTGCATGTGTATGTGCTCTATGTTGTGCCTCCTCCACTTTTTTAGGTAGTATGAAGGGACACACACTGTTGTTGTCGTGGAGTTGTCAAATGATAAAGGAAACATATCCAAAGCTTTTGTTGCTTGAGTTCTACAACTCCACAAAACTCCAGCCAGCTTGCTTGACTTAAAAGCAAATGGATGGGTAGGTGAGTTAGAAGCGTGCTAGCCAACAGAGACTTAAGAAGGAAAAGCGTTTCTCTTCTTTTTCTGGTGTTCGATGAATGTGACTGAGAAAGAGGCAAAAGCGTGAAAAAAAGCCTGGACCACTGTTCTTAGGCTGCTGGTTTGAAAGTTGAAGGTCGCTGATGATGATGCTTGTCATATTATCATCAACATATTCACGACCAAGCCACAAAAAGGGGAATCATCATCAACAAATACTGTAATCATTATCTTCAACATCATTACCAGAACAGGAGAAGCAGCTCATGCTTGTAATCTAGAGATAGGGAGTGATTGTTTACTGGGAATTGGATTGCTTTTTTTAAAAGAAGATTGAGTCTCACTCTCAGTCAGTCGGCTTTGTTGAGGAGAGGAGGAGGAAGAGTTGTCTCTTGTCTGTGTGCATTTATGTGTTTGAGTGAAACAGCTAAAAAGAAGACTTTATATTGAAAGTGATCAGAGATCGTAGTCCCTTACTCATCCGTTTTCATCCGGTGTTATCACACAGGAGAAAACTAAGAGGTTGTTAAGGAACGCTGAAGGAGCCTATTGAGAAAATAGCTGGTATTAAGGTTGGTGTAGGAAAGTAGGATTGTCACTAGATTCAAGGTTTGTTTTGTCAGTATTTTGATCACATTCCATCAAAAACCTAAAAGCGTGCTTCTTGAATTACAGTTTATATAAAAAACAAACCTGACCATGATTCGGCTTATTTGAAATTTTATAATTTTTCTTTAAACATTGTAAGTTTTATAAGTGACAGTTTTGTAAACAATTGATTAAAAATAGTTTGTGATTTGACTTTGTGATTACTTTTTAAAAGTTATCTTTCTGACTGTCAAAACAAATATGGTGTGTAGATTTTTAAAATAAACTTGAATTTCAATTATTTGTATCCTGATTTTCCAGGGAACTGTCAATTTTACAAGAATAATGCGAATGAAACTTTACTAATTTTTAATACACTTCAACAAGTCTTGTGTAACAAAGTATAATTCTGTTTATATTTCACAATCATCATTTTACCCTCAAACAGATCCACTTCGTAATGATATCAAAGCTTGCTAAGTTTCTAAATAAGATTTTTAAAGAGTGAATTAGACAAATAAACAGAAAGTGAAACGAAGTGGTAAACTAAAAAGAATGTTCCTCTTTTTGTTTACGAGGGCTACTCATGTGTAAGCATTAAAAACTCTAGGTTTCACACACAAGAAAGTTTTATATCATTAGGACCACGACAACTAGCCAATTTCATCGTTAAACTGGAATTCAAAATAATAAAAAAACTATTTTAACATATCAAATCTTAGTAAGCTAATGTTCAATAGCTCTAAACAATTTTTTAAAACGCACATTCAAACGACGGACCATTTATCTTAATCTTAATTGTTGAAATTTGCTAAAAACCAAAAAGTACTAAATTGTTCAAAACGAGTTCATGTTCAAAATTTAAAGTACAAAGCAAAAACTTTATTTAGCATTCATGTCACATTCAAGTGCATGGATGCGTTAGAAGCAACGAAGAAAATATTATCACTTCCACATCAGTTTATCCAGTGACATTTTCAGCAAAAACAGGAGAAAACCACGTATGTATTACTTTACATTCTGACTCTTTGAGTAGAAGCTCGACAGGGATCAAAATCTTGTTTTTAATCAAGAAAAATTGCTAGACACATGTTACGATAAGATACTTTTTAGTTCCATCATACATTTGGACTGGATTCATTTCTCAAGGATATGATATAAATACGGAGAATAAAGGACTCTGTGTTTTCCATTTTTCTGTGTAAAGACTTGTGCAAGTTGTGTTCAATTCAATGTCTTCTGTATTCATTTGACAGTATAAATAGAGAAGAAAACCCTGTTGACTTTCAAATATTTGACTTACGCGCAAATACATCTTTTTACATAAAAAAGTGAAATAGAGATATTTGAATTTAAAACATTTTTCTTTTTTATGCTAAGACAAGATTTCCTTCTGTACACCAAGTGCAGAAATACTAGAGCCAAACAACCAGGCTTAAGCTATAAACGTCAACAATAAACTTTGTGTAAGTGCAAAAGCAGTGAGGAGGAAAAGGTGTGATGCGTACACTAAAAGAGCACATTAAGTTACTGGAAATGTGAAAAACAAATGGAATTTTACCTTCTTCCTTCTGAAACAAAGCCAAGTCTCTGTTAAAGAAACCCATTTTTAGGAAAAGCACAGCATTAATAAAAACGTTAATATAAGTGAGTTTAGTGCAGACACATCATAAGACCGAATCTTTGCTCTCATTTTTAAACTTATAGACATTATCCAAACGAATGAAACAGATTCTAGATTCAGCACATCCACCACCCGGGAGTCTGTACGTAAAATATTTTTTATTACTATTTTTTTCATTGCTAAATGTATTAAATATTTAATGGGTAATTATGTAAGGGTATTAGTAATCTGGATAAAGTTTAAAAAGGTGGAAGCCAGGTTATTTAATATTTACAATAAAAGTTTTCACGATCGCAAATGTGTATTATTATCTTATCCGTGCCTCTACCAAGCATCGTAACGCTTCTAAAGTTATTTACCATATAGGGGCATATACTGCAAGTTATTAAATTGTCTATAAACGGTGCATATAAATTTTGGAAAAACTCATTTGCATTATCTATTATCTGTAGCCGGTATTTATGTAAAAGGTGCTCCTAAGAAAGAAAAAGCTTCCGCCTCTGCAATGAACTTTCCAAACTATTCTTTTTTCCTCTGCAAAACCTCGTGCCCTTAAAAATTATTATTATTTCCTTGCTCACATAGATAAAAATGATATGCATCAATTATAGATACTGCTCTTATCTTTTTCTATTCAAGTTTAAAACTTTTGTAATAAGCTTATTCGTTTAATGCTGCGAAGGATTTAAAAACTATAGTCAAAGCTTCGAAAAGCTTTATAACTTTTGCATAGAAAAAGTAAAGTCGCATTATAGGTTCAGATATAACATTGAAAAAGGGCGAAGCGTATATTTATATATATACGAATGCAAAATAATGAATCCACGCAACCATACTTCCTTCGACTATTTTCTTGACTAATATTGTTCGTATAATCAATTGTCTGGCTTCTCAAATTTTTCCATAAACTTCTGCATAGTAGAAGAAAGAAAGGTGTTTATAGGATGTGCTAGTGATGAAATTGGGAGAGAATAAGGAGCACATAATTTCATGGAAAAGGAAACTCTTTGATAAAATCCCTGCTCGTGGTGTAAAATGAACTCTCTTTCCTCTCCTCTCACTAAAACTCCAGCGTATATTGTCTAGCTCAATTGCTACTGCATGACTCGTTTTTCAACTCTCATAACTCACCACCACCAGATACGGAAAGATTGAGTGAAGGCATATGGTTATTGCCACGCCAAAGGAAAGTAAACGTCTTTCCTAATCAATAAGAGTTTCCCGTTGTCGCTTTTTCAAAAAAAAGAAGAAAATTAATTGGAACATGAGAATTTTTGAAATGGAAATTGAAAGTATGTCTTATGATTTTTTGATTTAGACATGAAGAACTAACATAGAACTATTTACTTTCCCCAATGCAAATCACATGAATGAGATTGCACGAGTAAATGACTTGCCAAAAACAAATTGAATTCTCATGATAGTGTAGTCATCAACCCTTTTATATCACCAGAAATCACAGAAAATGATTTGCTGACATGTACGAACTTAGCCATTCATATAGATTTCAATTTCCTGTACTACTTATATTCATACTACTATACATTTGAAGCAATAACTGCTATTCTCTGGTAGATTTTGTATGTTTTTCGCATTATTTCTCTTTTAAATGCTTACATTAGTTTCGTCGTAGAAAATGAAGAAAGTAAAGTAGATTAAGATTTTCAATCTTCCTAATGTAATGTGCAAACAATTGTGCTTCTACAATAACATTCTACGCTTCCTATTAGAATTGTTTAAAATCTTATTTTCCTCAGGCTCTGAAACAAGTACTTAACAAATTGAATATTAAATCAACAATTTCTTTGTAAATGTGCCTTTCATGTTGTCTTTATACGCAACCATACTTACCATTATTGTCTTTAGTTCATTAAATTAAATCAATTTTAATTAATTCTATTACTAATTTAATTTGTCGATTCTTTAGAAAGCACGAAAGTAATATCTCTAACATTTTTTTACCAGTGCATTTCCTTAATTGACGGAAATTAACAGAAAAAGTGGTAATGAAATATGTAGTATATAAAGATTTTTTATAAGCAGTTCTCATAAATGCGCGTTTAATATGCAAAGCGTTAGTGAAAGTGGACTTTTATTAAAGAATTAAAGCAAAGTGGTAACAATAGGTAACAACTTATTTGTTCCGTGTCATAGGCACGTCATCTTTCATGTCTTCCTTGCGTTATGCTTGTGTGTACAATTTTTCTGTGAGCTTTCAGCTTTTATTACTCTCCTGCGTGCTGTACAGGTTCAAAACTGATGACGAGAGAGTTGAATTTCTCTTTATCTCTTGCCTTAACCAAACAAACAACAGAGAAAAACCCTGAAGTTTTCATTTTCTTTTACAATCTTCTCTTTTCTTCTTGGTAAATTTCCTTCCTTTGAAGTAACTTAAAAGAATCTACTTTATCATAAAATAAAAGCAAGTTTAAATAGACTACATTTTGGCAAACTTTATCTCTAACCAGCAGAAATTCAGACAAAAGAAATAAAGAAATAAAAGGTGAAATGTAAACTTTTTACGCATTTCTTACTTTCTTTTATATGCAAATTCATAAGTATCATTTTTCTAAGGAACAGTCTTACCTTTTACTCATTTTATCTGATAACAACTAGCGCATAGCGGTACTAGATATTCACAAAGTAAACGCATCCCACGCACTTGTAAATATGACACAAGCTCATTTTGGTGGTTTAACTACTCTCCATTCACATATTAAAAATTCTTTAGCAGATACATTTTTATTTGACATTTGTTATGCTTTCTTTGTATTATTTATTAATTTGTTATTTCATTTTTATGGGTTTTACAGATATTGCTTCGGCTGGATCACATTGCACTGCCTTGACAAACTATTTAAAGAATCAAATGTAAAATAGTAGCTGCCATTTTGTATAAATTCGTTGCGTATAGTTTTTATTGTGCGCCTGTGACCGTATTGTGCGAAATTACATTTTATAAATTGTATTGCGTGTTTATCCAGAAATAAGGCACAATTGCCCAACTTATCTGAAAATATTGGATGGCGGTGTAAGTACTTTTTTGTCTTTCTTTTTGCAAATTGCTTTCTCTTTATTTCATTTTTAGCTATTTTATCGTTTAACTATATGATTAAATCACATTCAGAAGGCAGGTGCAAAAGAGATCAGTAATTACACTTTTTAATAGTCTAATGAGCTATATATCGTTATAAAAATCATATTTTTAAGGTAAGCTTTTTGTAGTTTTTCCATTACATTTAGTAGTCTTAAGATGCTCTGGAAATTCAACATCCAGTGTATTAGATGTCAAATCAATCAATGAAAAGTAGCTGACTCTTTGAAACGCCATTAACAGGAATTACATTTATTACCTGTGTACACGTAATCTTTCAAGAAGGATAAAACTTTACAGAAAGAATTTGTCCAGGAACTGACGACCACACGTGACAATCTGCTTCCGAGGAAGCTACTATGCTTTAAAAAGTGTCAGCAGAGCTGTAAGCATGCCATATCATTAGCATTTTCTCCTATCCAATTTTTATTACTTTAAGGCACAGCCTGTTGAGCATCTTCCATTTTCTTCAACTTTGCTCCTTGTTTGTCAAAAATACTCATCCATCAACTTTTACATTGGCATGTACTTCATTTTGTATCGTATACCAGAGACTCATTGAATCTAAGTTGTAGTTTTAACTTATATTTGTGCAAAGTGTACAAATTCTAAATAGGCTCAGGAGGAAAGATGTCGCATCAACTTTATTTGCATTGTCACCAACTTTCTCTTTACTTTATAAAGCATGCTACATA
>JAANSO010001376.1:0-17467 GCA_036507315.1 Lepidocyrtus fimetarius | reverse complement strand
TACTTTTCTCATGTTATTACATGATTTTACCATAATTTCATCATGGATTATGTAATATCATGATCATACCCTGGGAACAAGAGAGAACCGATTTTAGTTTTGTGCAATCTTGATGACTGGAAAATGATAGAAAAGAGGAGAAAATATTTGTAAAAAAGCGTTTCGCATTAGCTAAACACAGACTATATACCACTCCTTCTCAATTGAATAAATTTCAATCTTGTTGAAAAACAAATTAAAATTTTATGGATGTGGTTTCCAAGCGTGTGGCATGAAGAGCTTTTAGTTGCGGAAAGGTTGGAAGGAAAATGAGAAAGGATGGCTCATCGGGAGTAAATTTGCCTATTTTGAATACAAACTACGGCTATATGAATGTGTTTTTAAAATGTTAAATTAAAGCAGTTTGGCAGCTGCTAAACATTCAACGATTTTTTAATCACCAGCAGTAGAATTACAATTTAGCCATTCTGTATAGTTGCTTAAATGATTAATCAATGTTTTTAGATGAATGCTAGTAAATATTACTGAATTTTGCTTAGTTATAAAACACCTTTAAAAATTATCACTGATATTATTCTGGAAATACTGATGGAATTTGCTAAGAAACGTTTTAATTTAGTTAGTTTGCATTATCGAGAAATTTCGGAATAAACTTTGCAATTCTTCAAGTGCAGTATCAGACACAGGAATTGAAATGCAAATGTCATTGAAAACTACATATAATACTTTTGAGCTAATAATAGCATGTTTTTGCGGAAGAAAAATGAGCACAGCTCTGAATATCAGCGTTGAGCAATGCTAGTATAATATCTTCTTTGTCCATGAATAAGTCCATCGATTAAAGTACACAAACCGTTTAATGCTTGAAAGAGAGAAAGGGAAAAGTCAGAGAAAGGAAAATAAACGTAAGTATTTCGTCAAATAGTTTCCCTTTTACTCTAATCCTCTCTCTCTACTAGGTATCTATTATTATTTGTCTAACTCCTTTATTCTTCCTAAGTAGTAGCATGACATAAGCCACTCTTTTGAACTTTTCACGACTGATTCCAGTCAAAAGTCAGTAAAAGAGGAATTGAAGTAAAAGAAAGAATTTTCATGGATTTTATTATGTTTTTGACTACACTGGGGGCAACAAAGGGAATAGGTAAAGCACATATCAGTTAAAAAATGGAAGGAATTGGGTAATACGGTAATTCTGACCAATTCTTTTTGAATTGATATGTTTAGGAAAAAGGGCGACGATTTAAAAAGAACAATTTCAAAAATGCTGGAGAAAGAAAAGAAATTTGTAAAAGGAGGCAGGAGAAAGTAAATATTTTATTAGACATTTCGCTAATATACAATCATTCTTCGTATGGTTTGATTAAATTGCATGCATGCCTACGTACATATTGAACTGTTATTGAAAGCAGGTAACACAAAATAAGACTTAATTTGGAAATAAATACTAATTGTTATTCAAGTGCAGAGTAGGGTTTTCGTAACGCGCACTGCGTAATACACATAACCGAGAAGGACTCGGCAAACCTCTTAACGATCAGTAACGATCTTATCGATCGTTAATTAAGAAAGCACCATCAGTAAAAGCCATGCAAAAATTCAAATGTTGAAACTCGCGCCACTCAAAATACCCCATTTCTACATGCATTGTGGCTTACCGATCATTATCGAACTTAACGATAAGCTTAACGATATTAACGCGCAAGCGAGCTTTATCGCATGCCTTAATTAACGCTCGTTAGCAAACCCTAGTGCAGAGTCGGTAAAACTCGTATAGTTCCGCTTAATTTTAAAATATTAATTTACAAAGAGATAACTCTTCAGAGTTCAGTGGCTTAATATAATAACAAAAACAATTAAGCGTTATTTGCAAACAATGAGTGGAATTAGTCGAAATGAATTTCAAATACGATATTTTATTTTTAAAATTATAAATTGCAATAACACTGTTGTGAAAATATAGACTGGGTTTTACAAAACTGGTTATAGCGAGATCGTTCAATTTGCAATTTTCGTCCTCTTTGCGAGTTCAACTTGTTTGCAAAATATTTTTTAAGTTTTCAGAATATCAGGTTTGTTGGAATGTATTTTAACATGTAAACAGTAGCCATCTTGTTTGAAATCTTATACAACTGTGGGAAATGAATTCCAACGTTATTTATTTCAAATTCTTAGAAAATCCCTCCTTGACAACCTCCTCTTCTCCACCACTGGCATAATATACGAAGTCATATAATAAAGGGCAATTACCACTTCCTCCTTCCCTTTTAAAAGTGACAAAGTTTTTCCGCAAAACACTGGAAAGCCTTTCGTTTTAAATAAAAGTTTATTTAAACGTACAAACCAAAAGCCGCTTTAAATTTCTACATCAACGCATTAAAGCATGTCTGCCCACTAAAATCAGGAAAAATACATTTTAAAAACTTTTCATCTGTTATTTAGCTAAGCTATACTTTCTGTGCGAAAAATGTTTTAAAAGCTCTAACAATCTCAAACCAAGCGCCAAACGGTTATTTTAATAGAAAGCATGAAGCCAAAATCCAGTTCACTTGCATAGATGATGAAATTGCTGGTTTAGTAGTACCTTAAGAAAATGTACCCAACAAGAGTCTCTTATTTTCCCTATAATTTATGACCTTCGTGATTTATTATTTGTTTTTTGGGTAGAAAGTAGTTTCCATCTCCCGCCCACCGTGTTCAACAGAAAGGATTATATAAAGCAATTTCAGCCTTACAGAATCTTGTTGTATGTATTCTCTATTTCTTTCATTTCAGTCAAGTCTTCATACTTTTCTTACTTCTATTCACAATTTTGCATCCAACAGTTCTAGTTTCTCTGATCTGTGTAGATACTAAGAAAAAGGGTATAAATACATTGGTAAATTTTATAAGGCATGTAAGCAGTATCAATCAAACAGTCGTTTTTAAATATAAAATTAAATGTGCATTACAAAACCAGTGGGTGGGTTCATTGATACTGTGGTACGTTTTCCCGTTTTTGATTTTGGTAAATTCAAAAATGAAACACGTAAGCAGTAATAGGCAGCATGCCTACATATATAGCTTTTTTTACGTTTTTAGGGTATTGTAATACGCGTATGTTGGTTGCCTATTTTTCTTTCACCACTTTTTTCTATTTTCTCCTAGCAAATCGAAATAGAGTCTGATTTAATTTAATTTAAAGAAAAAGTATGTGTGTATTTTAAGGAACCGTGTATAAAGAAAGAAAGCGTTGAACTATGAGGATCTAGGAACTTAGAATTTATGACAGAAATACTTTGCTATCTTTTACTAGAGAAAATTCAAGTTTTCTTGCCTTTTCTCTTACTTTTGTGAGTAAAGACTCGGCAGATTTACGTATGTGATAAAAAGTAAGAAAAGTCGCTGCTCACTTATATTTGAAATCTCTAAGCTCGGGTATTTCAACTCAAGACGCGGAAAAGTGTGATAGTGGCGGTAGAATAAGATGAACTACAATTTACAGTACTAAAATAAAGTCAGAACTTCATACGAGCATAATAATAATGGTTGTTTGAGGGTTTTTAACAGTAAATTTACTTCTTAAGATATAAAAAACAAGGTTAACCGAGTTGAAATATTAAAGGCATTATTGTTTCATGTGGTCTTTAAGCCCGCGCGCTCGTAGAAAACGAAATTTGTTTTATTAAATTTTTCTTTGTCGGGCACACGACGATTCTGAAGAGGCGGCCCGTGTCCAACCATACTTTACATATGCCCTTGCTCATCATGTTTAAACAAACGGACTAATTCAACTTATTAAAAATTCTCCAGTACTTTATCTCGCTACTTATTAGGTTTTCTTGTTAGATTTCAGGGAAAGTTGGTTGTACAAGAAAGAGGAAGGAACAGAGTGAAATGTTGGTCTCTGGTTCAAACAGATGTTTACTTTCTTGGTGGAAAATCAAAGAGAAAGGTGTTTATAAAGTAACATAATGATGTAATAACGACAGCAGTTTTGAGAATGTTGACAAAAGCAGGATGAAAAGAGTGCTAAAGTTTTCTCTTTAGAACCTTTCTACAATGCTATGGGAAGGGTGAAAAGGAAAGAGAAAAATGAAGAATTTGACACACGTTCATTATACTACGTGACAATTAGAAACAAACGAATTCATACAGATTTAATAAAGTCCCTGAAGGCGCCCTGTTTAGTTCTCTTTCTTTTCTGTCATGTTCTCTTTTTTAAAAGTATGTATAAATACGTTTTCATGCAGTCTACTTGTTTTTTCGTTAATTTATACTATCCATCACTGATTCTCCAACATTTTGGTTTTATATGAAAATTATTTTATCTCTATGTTGATACGGGTTGGACATTATCATAAGTAGCTACAAATTTTATAAGGGTACCACAAATTAGTAAAGATCATTAGCAGGAATATAAATTGAATATTTACATTTAAACCAAATAGGTGTGCCTACAATGACAATTATTAATCGTAATGATTGTTGACTGATTGTTAATATTGGCAAAAAACATATTTAAAATATGTAATATCCCATGAAACACGCTTCTATAATATCAAACTTCTGCTAACTAACAAGTAAGTAAATATAACGATGGATAAAATAGTTTAAAATTATAACTTTGTAAATAGGATTTTTGTTACGTCAAAAATAGTAATTTAAATCTAATTTACAATTCGTTCAAACTTAATAAATGCAACTCAATGCCTTTCCTAATCTAAGTGTCGGATACCCATCAAATGGAACGTGACAAAATTGTCATAAAACTGATTGTTCAGTTAGCAACGTAAAAGGGTATTAGAACTTTTTCACAGCAAGAAAGACATTTTCGTTTAAAAAATGACTATCACTTTGACATTTAAATAAAAGAAATTTTTGTACTTACTCAGCATAATCCGAACAGTTCTTGCCGTCATTGTAAGAGGATATTGAAGCGGTTTGCATATCGCATAGTATCTATCAATTGAGATGGAACACAAATGGAGAATTGACACTGTAAAACAAGAAAATACATATTAATAGTTTCACATTTTATCAATAGAATAAATGACTAATTTTAAATGTAACTTGTAATATTAAATACGACAGTTTTAAACGAATTAGAGAAATTCGCTGTGCTGGACTGCGTTTTATACAATTTAACTCAAGTGATTACACAACAATACACTGCTCCATCCAACTAATTCGTGTTTACATTAGGAATATAATAGCATTGTAAACAAAATAGGGGAACAAGGAGCCTTCTGCTAGTTGTAAGTGAGAGGTTAATCCTTTGTCCGACTCTTTAAGTGAATCTAGTGTGAAGCCACCTCCGATCACTATTATTCTGGGAATTGTGCGGAAAAGCAAACAAAAGTAAAAAGTGTTTTATGAATGATGCTGACTCCAGCGATTATCATTACAATTACTGCCACAAAATGTTGAGATACAAGTTGTAACAAAAAATTGTTTTGCAAAAGCAATCAGATTTTTTGTTTGCAATTCTTCCACTCACTTTCTCTTCAACATAGTGGTTTTAGTGGCCGGCCTGTTCAAAAAGGAAAATGTTAACATGATTGCTAATGATAATTCCAAGAATTGCATTTGTTATTAAGTACCAGCCGGTACAGAACCAGTTAGTAGTATAGTGTTGCTTATATGTTCAGGGCTATAGCATATTACAGTGTTTTTGGTACTGGTGAACGTTGGTGCAATAGAAAGCTTTTTAATCCACCATAAATTCAATTAGTGTATTTTAGCTTGTGACATAAAACGGTTTTGTATCATGGACTAATAAAGGAAATTGCTTGTTCTTTCACTTAGTGTTATAGAGTAACTTGGTCTTTCTCCTATGCACGCACATACTTTAAGAGAGTCTTTTTTCTTTTACAGTAACTACTTCTAGCATAAATATTGTATGTCGCTTGTCCTGTTTCTCAGTCAGTTTCTCCCTTTGCTATCATTTGACGTCGTATCAAGATGATCATGAAGTGGAGGATCATCATTATCCTCCACTTTCTCCTCCTCTACTTTCCCCCACTTTCTCCCTTGCACACTTTCTTTGCTCTTTTCTAGGAAAATGGGGAAAAGCGCTATCGTGATTGCATGAATTCTTTGTTTAAATGTCACTCATACAATGCGAATGAGCAAGAGGATCTTCTCTGCTCTTGTTTTCTTTCAGTATCTTACAAGTTATTACGGTCTCACAGTTTATTTATACCGTTATAAAGCTACTTATTTTGTTCTCAAACTCTGTATCTTTTCAATATCTGTGGCAATGGAGCAATCCGAGATAGAAGAGGCATATACATTTGTCTCGGGAAAGGAGGAATCCCCATTAAGATAGGGTTTCTGGTTAAAGAGAGATAGAGAGTCACACTTCAGTGTTGTCTCTATTTCCCCATTCTACTTTATTACAGTATCCGTGATGTAGTTAAGCTTTTATGGATTAGAACGATAAAGCTTTACTCTCTGTGAAACTTGAGCTTTTTACTGTTTGACGTAACGTATAAAGTCACTTTCCAATTTTTCGTAGTGAAAGTGAAAAGTAAACATTGCTTACCTTCCACACTGTTTTTTTTTGCTCCACAATGTTCTCAGTCTTTCTCTTTAACTACCCCTCTTGATTTCTTTTGGCTCTTTTTCCACACTCGTTCGAAAACTTATGCCGTGGGATACTTTTCAGTCTAATCGACACTAAACATGTGCCAGTTAAGGGTACAAAGCTAAGCCATTTAGGATCTTGTGTGAGTGATGTGGTTTGGTGGTAGGGCTTGTTGAGCTTCTTGCATAATATTTCCATCATCATTATGATGGTAGGATGCCTGCCAACCGCTGCAGAGCCACAATGCCAGTTTTATAGAAAAGACATGCAAAAGAAGAATATACGAGAAGAAAAACGAGAAAAACAAAAACCGAATTGAAAAGGGTGGAGAAGAAGTGATTACTTAATATGCAAAATCAAAAGAATAAAACAGAAAAGGGGATTTGATAATGCATTTTACTCATTATTTTTGCCTTCAATAGCTCTGATTCTATTTAAGTCACTTTTTAAATGCATTTAGGTACATTCACACTTTGTGATTGCGTACATTCCTTGAAGGAGATGATTCCAAAGCAACATTCTATCAGAGCATGTGTGACAAGAATAGATAAAAAGCAATAAACAATATCTACGCCGCTTTCGCCAACTTTGAGAAATTCTCAGCTTTCCATTCCTTCTGTAGTCAACAAGTGCAGTAGTGGGAAAGAGATTGATTTTTTTGCTGTGTAATGCTGGATCCAGGTCTTGGTATTTTATACAAATTTCTTCTTGAATGATGCTCTTCTAGACATCAGTTACTGTTTCCTTTTTCTTAAAAGCATGAGAAACCTTTTTTCAGATACGCATGATAACAATGAAGAATGGTAAATTTGATTGAATCTAAAATCAGTCGCAGCCGTGGCTTTGCTATCAAATATTTAATGTGATTTTATTCTTCCTTTGCTAAAACATAAGAGTGACAGACGGTCGAGCTGGGACAACACGATGAAGTGCGCATTGATTTTTTTCCTTCCCTGTGACATGTAATATGTTGATGGATACTATAATTTACAAATAGGCAATCTATTTTGCATACCTTATTGCACGCAGAAATATAGTCTTTCTCTATATAAATTCACTGAATTTTGAGGAAAATAGCGGAATTGATCTGATTTTATAGAATGCCATCATACTCCTATCTTTTAAAAGGTAAAATGTGCAAGTTTTAATAATAAACATTTTAAATAGGTACAATATTCTTAAGAATAGTTGTCAAAAACTTTAATTTTTTATCAATACAAATTTTAAGGCAACTCTTTAAAGACATAAAAACCACTTTTAATAATACTGATTCATTAAATTATAATATGGAAATGTTACTAAAATGAAAATACGCTATTCCATAAAGGGTAAATATTGTGTACTTTGATAACAATCCTGCTCTTGTCAATTCGTCATTATTTTCAGGCAGGGCTATTATGTGTCTATTAAAACCTTTGTTCTCCTTTCACTTGTTCTCAATTCTAGGAACGTTTCGTTTCAAAATGTTCACTACCTGGAATTTCAGCTCATGAGGATCCCATCGGCATGGTATGGACAACGTTGATAATAGAAAGTTTTACTTGATATGTCTTATGAATAAATTATAATTGATAATGCTCATGCTTTTAAGAATCTATGTACATATTAATTAAATCGTATTAGGAAAGGAATTCAAACCGCACTTGCGTAAGCAACCTATGATGGGGACCACCCAGGCTTTTCATATACAGTATACTGTTGGCGTTGCCGTTATACGAAAGTGGTAAACAGTAAGAAAACGATAAGTAGGACATTATATTTAATTTCTCCTTGTGTTTATGGAACAACCCCTTTTACATTCCTTTTATTTTCGCTTTTATCTATATCACCAATGTATTGAAATATTTTTGAAGTCAATATCAGTACCAGAAATCTTTTCGTATCGAGTTTACTTTACGATAAGGTACAGTTCATAGACATTTCACTGGTACAACGATTCTGCCTTTTAATGCTCTTAGCAATCTGGGAAAATATAACGCTGTCTGGAAAAATTTGAATTTTACTATAAAAGTTCCGTAAGAGCTTTTATTTATTTTCCTAAATACGAGTCGATTCTACGTGACAATATTACATAGTATGGACAGGTGACATAATGAAGAATGAGTGTGATATGTTTTGTTGTTGCATAATATAAAGTTAGACGTAAACGTCTAATGAAGTGTGTGTCAAGATAAATTCTTTCATTCATAAAGAAATCTTTTTCTCTAGAACATTTCCCTTTCTCGTTGTCTATAACTTTGTGTGAATGGATATGATAATGGTTAGATTCAATTGAATTCGTTCCAACTCCTTTTCTAGTTCTTTGACTTTCTCCTTGAACTTTTGTCTTTACTCGTGTATCTTTACGTTTTGCCAGAGGGGTACGCCGGCATAACAAAGAAGCAATTCTGATAGAAGTGGCAGTATAGGAATATCTTAAAATATTATTTTAATACTTCTTTGCTACATTTATTCCATTTTTTTGGCTTTTATTTTGCTAGCCCATCAGCCTTTTAACTTATTTCTCACAAATCAATGTCCATTCAAAGTTTTCTTTGGTTCATGGGCCAATAATGATAACTTAAGGCTTTAACTAGTAACTAGTCAGATACTATGGTGAATTGCATATAGACATGATTGGCTAGGAGAACAAGTTCTAGTAGCTTTCACTTGACCTCTTTAATTCAATTATTGATTAAAAGTAGCAGTTTTATGTATATAACTAGCCTGAACGCAGTGATAGCTTGTGTTTGTTTGGCAGTGGTCTGTGTTTGTCTATCTGTCCGTCCATGAGAGTGAAAACTCAAAAGTTTTTTAGTTTATCAGATTGCAGTGAAAGTTAGCAAGCACCTGGTAATGGCAATTTATCATGGAGCCTATGATTTTTGACCCCAGTTCTAGTTTTTGCAATTTAAGTTGCGAAATTATACTTACAATGCTGAAGTTCAAGCTAGTGGTTGTATGCTTTACTAGCGGTTATTATTAGTTTATCCTATATTGTTTCTTATTCTAGATGAAAAATCAATACATCAATATTTAATTGTAAGAATGAATTTACTCTTACCTGTTGAAAAGTAGACGTCTAAGGAATTCCAAACCTAAAGAAAATAGTTAAAAGATTAGTATATTTTTATAGGAGAAAGTCAAAACATTAATTTTCCAGCAGTCACTTACGTCACACATAAATTGACCAAAATCTCCATCCCAAAGCCACTGCCCATACAAGGTTTGACTTGCATTGAAGCTCATAGCACAGAGGGCAACGAGCGTGTCAGCAAGGGCAAGGGAAACGACAAAATAATTTGTCCACGTCCTCAACTTTCGGTTTTTCCATACAGCTACCATGACAAGAGAGTTGCCAAGGATGGCTGACAAAATGATCACCACAAAGATGACCAATACTACAAGCCATAACCAGGACATGATGATGAGCAGGCTTATAATTCTTTTGGATATAGCGCCACTTTTTACTTTGAACTTATATAGCTAAAACACCACTTTTGATTGTTTTCTACTTGGCACATTGACATTTTTGACAGTCTCTCATAAAATGTGTTATGTACACAATTTTTCTTGAAATAATTAATTCGCTTGCTGACTCTAGTGTTGATGATGGCGAGGTTGTAAAGTGGATAACAAGAATGGAAACGTTTTTAGTAAATAACTTATTAACTGAAACCGGTGCGAGTAAAATATAACCGAGGCACGTTAACCATGGAACAAAATGACACAAATTCCTTTATCATTTTTCCTAAATTTGCACAATTTTTTATTTCGATATTCTCTTTCAGATTTGATGCAATTCGGATTATGTTAATTATGGATTTGTTAAATTATGTTCTTGAAATAGATTTGGGATAAGTGAAGAATAGCAGAGTTACACAGATTTGAACAAAAATTATTCCAACCCACGCTTAATTATTACGCCTTTTGATAAAATCTTATTTCTTTTAAATTCCGTGAACGTTCGTGATGAGAATTTGTAAAAACAGTATGTCCCTTTTGTTATGTCATTTGCAGTACATTTTATGCAAATCTGTTGTTCGTTAAACCTTTTCTAAGAATAAAACCAAAAGTCTTTCTCAACTTATGAAGCTTTAAAAAAGTTATTGCAATTGAAACCGTTGATAAAGTTTGCGCAAAGCTGACCAAGTTTGTAGGTATTGGGTTGCTTTTAACCTTACACTTGTCTCATCAAATATTTAATTTTGTGGTCTACTGTAAAATACAGCTTCTGAATGTGCTAGTGAGTCACAAGTTCACCGAAGGGATGGTCACAGTGATAACTGTAGGTATTTGTAACACGGGCTAAGGTGTATAAATTTTTTTTACAGTTTAATAAAAAATCATAAAGGACTTTAAAATATTTGATCATTGGAGAAAGTCCCGTCTGATGTTCCACAAAAAGTCAAATCCACTCTAATACATTTCTTGTTGACTCAGTTACCCCAGTTTATTCAACGTATCTGATAAATCACTTGAGGACTAAAGAGACGACAAGAAGACCTCGGGTAAATTCTGCTCCAGGATTGAATTATACATTTCAACTTGTTCATTTTAGCCTGAAGTGTAATAGCAAGGAAGAAAAAGTTTATCAACTTTGTTGGAGTTTATCGGGTCGAAAATTTTCAAGGAGTTGAAAAAAACTTACGTGACATGAGCTTGCAAAGGAATGGACAATAAAACTAAGCGTGTGTAGTAAATTTGACATGTAAAAAATTGCTGCAATAGTCGTTTTGTCACTTCTACTCTTCGTCTATTTTATCTTTATTTTTATAAACCACGCAGTGACGCAAGGAATTGTGGAAGTACTCTTGGTATGCACATTGTCTGATCTATTGACCATTTTCTAACATAACTATCACTATTTTAATCAACAAACATAAAATATGTTCTTTTGTAACGCTTTGACTACTTCGTGATTAAGGATCTTCGTTTTTCCGCTTTCTGCAAGAAAACTTCTCTCCTGCAAGGTTCATGCCCAAGAAATGAGTAAATAATAACCTTGTTTTATGATTGTCACAATTTGCATAACTTTCTTGAGAATATTTTTGGATAATGTATTTAATAAACAAAAGTTTATGCGTTACACAACAGTTTTGTTAAAATCCACAGATGCTGGATGATGCTGTTCTAGCTTCTCATCCTTTTGTTTACAATATGAGAAACAATCATACATAATGTATGGCTATTTTTGTTGTAAAGCTTTAAATTAGAAACACTGCAGTGACAAACCAGAAGACTTTGACATTTACGGTTGAAGGGAATCAATATGGTTTAGGCAAATCTCTGGAAAAACTACCGCCGCGTTTATATAGTCAAGATTGGTTTTAGCTAAAGACTTGTAAAAATTATTTGAGATTATTTGATGTCCTATTATTGTATTCATACCGTTAAGGGTTTTGATGGCTTTTATAATTTTATCGGTTAGTTCTCAATGCCAAATATCACTTATAAAATAAAATTTCTCATTTGACGTGTCCACTTTTTCAAGTTTCAAATTTACACGCAATTCAAATGAACTCTTGTTAAACTCCATTGAAGTGTGACATGTGATGACGTCGATCATTTTCAAATTTCCCGCATTTAATTTAATAGCGTTGCGTTATTTGTAACCATATAGTTATTTCAAACACTGCAAGCTTGCCAAATAGTTCCCTAAGAATCCTTGGTGATTGTCAAGAAAGATTGGCGCTTTTTTGTCCTTTTGTTCTCCGGATTCTGTTTTTGTTTAGAATGAATCACTGTAATCTTTGCAGAAAGTATTTAAATTCTTTATAGTTCATGGGTTAATGAAACACACTTTTGTTGCTTTAAAAATCTAAAACATGACTGGAAACGAAGGTTACATTAACCTTGCCACTATTTAAAAGTATAATTAAGTATGTACCTTATTCTGAAACAGTCGTACTTTAAACTTAACAAATTTTTATTGTATTTGCTGCGATAAGACAAAACAAAACTGGATAAAATACTTCTTGAAGCAATTATTAAGAAGAACTATTTTAACTTTGACCAAGTCTGGCTAAAACTTATTTTTCTACAAACTTGGTTCTATGTATGATATTAGTATTAGCTTGTGTGATGATATTTTTTCCTTTCGGACACAAATACTTGTTTTAAAATATTGAAAGGAAGAGCTTATTTTTAATTAACGTTTTTCTCCAAAACGTAATTATCAGTTCGATACAAACTTTCAACTGAGTTAGTTATTGAACAAATGATGGTTTCCTTTCCGTATCAACTTGCAAGCTACACAGTCGTAATGTGAACCAAGTAATGAAGCTAAGGACCCTTGCAAGTGTTATATCAGGGGGGAATCGAGATTCTGCAAATCTCTCGCTTTTTCCTTCATCATTTTCCCACTAAATCCTCATATTTGCAACGAGGAAGACTGCGTAGGAAGGAAACGAGAGAGAAAGAGTAGTAAATAAGTGTAGAATATGAAAGTTAGACGAAGTTATAGTCAGAAAGAGTGCCAAAAAGATAAAGCGTCGATGAGAGAAAGGAGGAAAGCACCATGTGTGTCTGAGCCCAACAATGAGTAAAACAAAACTGGTTTCAGTTGAGCAAGAGAAGAAGTAGTAGGGAGGCAACATGTATCCCGGACTGGCTCCGTAGCCTTCTTTCTCCAAGCTCATCCGCCACTATCCACCTCATGTCTATTCGTATGCGATAAAGTAGCCTTATGTTCCACTTGAGAAGGAGAAAGCTTTCACTTGGCCTTATCCCTACAAATTTGTGATCGGTAGACAGCGAAAACACATAGACTTCTACTCTAGCTTCAGTTCGTCCTACCCAGTTTGAATATTGGAACAGAACACGTGAAAAATATGCTTTGATACCATTCCAAGTATTATAAAAGCTTGCAAGCCTACATAGACAGTGGCTTGGACATCTGCATAATATCTAAACTTCTTTTTACAATTTCTGCAAAACCGTATCAAATCCGTTGCAAAATTTTTTGTATACCTTTCGTCTACTAGTATGTTAAATGCTTTGTTGCGATGATATAAAACGAATTTGGTTAGTAAAATCAATAATGCATTATGTTTAATGTTAATTTGAACAACATTGAAAACTTTTAAGCATAATTAAGCCATCAAAAATATAGCTTTGTCGGAAGAAGAAAACTGCAAGACTGCAAATTTAGTCAAACTAAAGACGTTTGTAAGTTATGGTGTAGTAAAACAAACAGACAGACAAACATGTTGATTTCGCAACTAGCTTTTTCAAGCTAGTAATAATGCTGAAAAAAACTTTGCAGGGAGCATTTAGAAGCAAAAAGTCCACTATCCCTCGTCTTGTAGGTTCTATAACATTGGTATTGAGAGTGTACGGAGAGGTGTTTCCAGTACGCTTTTCTGTCCCCTTTGTACAGTTACAACTACAAATATTTATTAGTTAGTCATAATTAGAATTATCATAAATATTTTAATCATCGATTCATTCTATGTTTGCGTTAAATGGTTTCGTATTATCTGAAAATAGAAAATTATGTATCAATGGAATGCTTTACACTGGTTGTTCATTTATCCAATCGTTTATACTTAAATTTAGCTGTATTTATTACATGAAATGGAATGATGTTCAGTATAATCGAATCGTCATCATCACTTTCCCCATTATCATAATAGGAATATAATTTAAGCACTCGCATTTATTATAAATTAGGTTGATATGCTCGGTATTTGCCTTCGTTTTATATTATAGAAGTATGTTTCCGGTTAACTTCTCTATGCGACTAAACAAAGAAGACGGGGACAGAGGCTCGACATAGTACTGGAAAGTATATTATTCAGTAAAAACACGACCGTCGGTTAAGTGTAAGTTTAGCCTGAGAGGAAGTTTCTCTTGCTCATCCATTAAAATAAGGAATATTATCGCCATCAAATAGTTGCATTTCTAATATGAAAAGGAATATAATGATAATTTAAGAATGCATTTGTAACTTGCAAACCGACACACTTACACAAACGAAAACACTAACGACTATATGCTTACACATGATGAAAAGACGAACCAACACTTGAAAAACTTTTTCCCTTCCTTCTTCTATCTTTCGGCTTTCTTTATTCCACTCACGAAAACAAAATATTATGAAAATAATACGCTTTGTCGTTTAGTTTATGTAAAACAATGTTGTTTTATAAATTTCTCTTTATCTCGTCAATAACGTTTTCTTTTTGTTATATAGATAAATATTCACGTAATTGTAGTTTTTTATTGTTCCATCCCACTTTTTTGTAAACAAGTTTAGTAGCAATGCAGAAAAGTCAAGTAATTAGCTGCTCATCTTACAATTTTTAATACTGAATAATTTAATTGCATGCGACCTCAGCTACAGAATGTCAAAACTTAGTCATTTGAAAAATTACGATGATTGAGCGCAATCAAACCTTATGCACATAATTCATACATTACATTTTCTGCAACTTTTGCCACTAATTCATGTCTGGTTAAGTTTCAAATTTCATACCCATTTCTGAGACAAACAGTAAACGCTGTTCGTTAAATCTAATAAAGTCCGGTATTAAGCAAAAGAAAGCAAAGAATTGGAATTTGGTTCGAGTACCCAAATACTATTTGATTATGTTTGTTTACGACGTAAAACTCGAAGTGCCGCATAGCCGTACGCAAGTAGGGACCCCAGTGACAAAGAAAAGTTTTTGCGGTGTAGGATGCAGAAGTGTAATGCGTCTTAAAAACAAAATCTTACTGGAGGAGTAAAAATGAGAATTATCTTCATGTTTGTCAATTTATACTAGCATTAAACAAGCTCAAAAGAGCGGGCATGATTTCCAGCTTTTCAAATTTGTGTCCTTTAAAACAAATGACATCCCAGCTCCTATTAAGTTGCAACCGATTTCAGAGATTCCATATCTGCATATATACATCTCACTAGAAAGGAAAATCTTTGTACCTTGATCATTTTATTGCTCATTGGAACATTATTTATAATCTACCCATTTCAGGTTTAACTTAAATTACTAAAAATAAAATAAAATCTTTTTATTAAAACGGATGTGTGTATTCTGAGAAAGCTCATCCCTAGTATTTCCGTGTCGGAGAGGGGGAGAAGATAGATAAAAGTCTGATACCTTGCAACTCGGTCTATAGTTTTGTATCTTGATTGGATCAAATAGGAAAATAATATACGTTTATAACTTTCTTCTTGTTCTACTACAAAGGTAACAAAAGCTAATGATTGTGGTGGCACTGATGGTAGGGCTCTATCCACCCGTATATTACTACCTATTTGATTTTATTTTTAAGGGGAATTGTAGCAAGTGAAAGTACTAGGAAAAGATTAAGGGTTAGGTTTACCGAAGACCATAGACCGAACACTATGAAGATCATAGAATTGTTTTTCCCAGTGAAGTGATTTTTCAAGAATCCTGTTTGAAAAAATTAAATTTAATTGCAATTACAATATGAATTTGTAGACAGTGATTATTTTAATGAGTAATTAAATTGGCGGCTTACAATGGTAGGCTGTCGTAAACCATAAAATTTTTAGAAAATTATAATACGAGCAATTTCAAGGGAAAAGTCTAATAATAAAAAGAGCTGCAAGCGGAGAAAAAATGTTTGAGAAGATCTACATTATAAAGAAGTGTTTGTAATAAGACTTGGCCAAAAAAAAACTGCTCCATTTTAAAGATTTTGAGGAGGAAAACGGAAATAAACTGTAGTCACGATGAACTTTGCCACAATCACTTTGCGGGGTTACCAACCATTGAGACAGCTTCATTATCTTCCCTCCAAATTTTGCGTGCATAGAATTTTTTGCCTGTTATTGCTGTTTGTTGTTGATGACAAAGACGGTTAACGGAGAAGGATGCACCAGGACAAAAATTTGTAGCCCATTTTATTTACTGTTTGAAAGGTTTTTCTCTGCTAAGCTCAAGTAAATGTGGAAAGTAATAGATTTAAGCTTTTTTATAATAATACTTCTCAATATATGTAGCCAAAACATATTATCTTACGTATATTTAATATCCATCTTTGTACTTTTTACACTGTGCGCTCCTCATGTCAGCTATGCTCGTCTTATTATTTCCCAAGGCAGTTGGAAAAGAGGTATGAAAGTAAAAAAGAGAGAACCTACAGCAGTGGAAGCTATGATGTTGAGAAAAGAAAAAAGAAAGGAGGACTTGGCACAAGAGAATAGAACATAAAGAGAAAAATCCCTTATAAAAAGATGCCGAATCGTAGGGAGGCAGACAGAAGAAGTGGAAAAATTAGGAGAAACTCCAAGACAAGGTGAAAAAGGGATGGCACAAAGTCAATTTTGCTTATTCTTTACGCAGGGAAAGCACATCTCATTTCATTTCTTTCATAAACGATCCTTTACTTAGAAAAAAGAAAGGGAGGTCTCCTTTGGGTTAAACCAATCAATTACATTTGTATTGTTGGGGAGTCAAAACGTAATAAAAAATAATAATAAATGATAATCATAAAATTGTCTCACCGCATAGGTGACTGATTTAAACATAGTGTATTCAAAAGTATATAGTTTTACAATATCTTACTTGCCATATATATATTTACAAAAGTATACTAGTGATAGCAAAAGTAGCATCTTCCAATTATTTTTATAGTTTGAATTATAAATCTTGAAATTTTAAAAACATGGACATCTTAGTTAGTTAGTTAGTTAGTTAGGGTTTTATTGATCATATAAGACAACATAAACATGATCATACAGATAAGTGTTGTTTACATAGTGATTAAGCAATGGCTCTCAAGGCCTTGCTAGATAATAATTAATATTTTAAGTTTCTATTTTTTGAGGTACGGAGTATTGAGAGATTTAAAATTTTGTTACAATATTATTACTGAGTGTTTTAAATTAACAGAATTACAATTTTGTTAGTATTTTTTTATACATATATATTAAATTACAATTACACAAAT
>JAANSO010001375.1:0-17468 GCA_036507315.1 Lepidocyrtus fimetarius | reverse complement strand
TGAATTGGAGCTGCTGCTATTGTCAGTAAACAAGTCACGGTAATTAGCGCTATCCGTCTTGTTGCTTGACCTATATCTTGAAGAGAATCGATTAGAGTCCCTGTCGCGCTTTTGTGGTCTGCTGCTGGTAGCAGTATCCTGCCAAATTATAGCGTTTTCCTCAGTAGAGCTTGCTAATCGAGTATCTGCAGTTTCATCGGGGAAAATAAATGTTTCAGCGCTGCTCTGGAAGGCAGCAGCCACTGCAGACGTGTCCCTATATGTTCGATCAAAAGCGGAAAGCATGTCCATCACAACGGGATCTAATTTACCTTGTCTTGGTTTCAGTTTTGAGATGAGATTGTTAAGCTCCTTGGGTGATGCCTTCCTTTTCTCAATGCCACCTGAACCAGTTAACAACTTATCGGAAAGCTCTTTGAACCCATTCGGAGAAGTAGAGTGGGCACCATTCAAAAATGATTTTAAAATTGGGATTCCTATGGATTCAGGTGGAGCACTTTCCACCCACCCTGTGTGCTATTGAGTAAAATACCACTAGTATAGGAACTAAACGACGGATGAGGGAGCGCGACCTGCCCCAAATAATCCGATAGGGCTCCATTGTATATGTTTTGTTAGCAGTCTTTCTTCGCTGTTTATTATCACAGCACACTATTTTGTACTTTATTTAACAACGAAATCCACAAAGGATTGTCAACTTTGTAACTTTTGATACAAATTTTTTCACATTTTAAATCTTTAATTTGTCGTTTAAAACCAATAATTAAATCACTGAATTATCCTGTTAGTAATCAATTAAGGCACTGCACATATTTTAATTGGAATTAGTTTAACTTTCCTCATTAATAGCGTCTTTTTTGTTGCTTTCCCTGCACATCAAACTTTACACAAAAACAGCACAACGTTAACCCAAAGAGCTCCACAAAAGTTGTGAGATGAAGAATGAAAAAGTTCATCTGAAAGTCTTCAAAGATCTCGTATTTTCCCCAAAAATCATGATGCTCATCAGTATCATCATTTTTATTTACATCGTAGTTCTGCTATTAAAAGGATCCAAAATGCGTGACGTAAAGGGGGAAAAGAAAGGGGGCCTTAAGTATGTGCTTTACTCATAATTCAAAAGAACATTACCACATATCGCAGTTGTTGTCTAAAAATGGTGTTCATGATTATCCCATTTATAAAAAATTGTGTTTTAAAACAGAAATTTAGTTTGCATTAGCATTACTATAAAATCAAAACCATTCCTTTTTGAATCCGAAGATGAAAAAGATGACCATTGAGTGAGCGGGTTAACCATAGCACCTTCTGAAAGGGACCGTAAACAATTTTAATTCAACCTACCTTGTTTCATTATCATCATCGTCTCTATTTTTAAAGAAATACTCTCCTTTCCTTTTATCTTTTTCATAATCAATCCCTGTAGTAAAGCGGAGGACTGTGTAAACATTCATCTTTGTTCATTTTGATTATTTTATCTTATTATTAACAATTGTAAATGTTCAACTGGGGATGTTTCTTTAACATTCCGCTTTGCTAAAATACGGATGATGTTTCGGGTGTTGAAGTTATATTTTCGTATAAGAGATATAGTATTGTCCCACATGGTGTTGTAATAGCTTTGTCTGTTGTGCTATCTATAATACAAAGAGTCTACTTGAGTTTGAAATCTATATACCTATATATAGGAACTTACACTACACCGGCATATGGAAAGAATGAAAGCCAAAAAAGTCTTATAATGAAATAAATAATGAATGATAATTGAGATCGCAGCAGAAAGTAGATTCGTTCACCTTTTCTTGTAAATACATATTAATGGTTCATGTGCATTATTTCAAAGGGGAGGTGAATGATAATGCACTGCTCTATATATTTAAAACTAGGGTTTGATTACAATTCTGTAAATGGTCAAATGATGAGGATGATGATATGTTAAGCCATCTTTCAGAACATTATACCTAAAAGCAAACAGTGGATGATGAAGATTGATTAGGTGTAATGATAATGATGCTATTAAAAACTAAATTTTTAGGTTCTTGAGAGATTTTTAATGAAAGATGAGAATTAGGTAAAACAGTGAGCAGCGGACCGGGGGAGAAAAGTTACTGGTGATGGGTATACGGTTCAATTCGGAAAGTAGGTTTGTATGGTCCATACATTGAATTAAATAAAAAATTTGCTTAAAAATAAATTCATGTCTGAAATCTTTCCAATAATTAGGCAGCAACCAGTGTGTGAGAAGAAAGAAGTGAACAGAAAAATCTTGAATATAAAGTCGAGCCCGTTAATTACAAGTATGAAGTAAGGTAACACCATGATAAGTTATGTACACATATTTCACATCACTTACAAATCTAGGTATTATCTTTAACAAGCTCAACAAAATAAAACTCTGAATTGTTTTTAAATTCAGAATGTGCGATTGTTTTTCCGTTTGTTTCAAAACTATTCACGATTTGAATGATGATGGACTGCTGAAACTTTTTTTCATCTTGGTTTCGTGTAAAATCAAATGAGCAGAAAACTTCAACTAAACTCCTTTTTCATCTTGGTTTCGTGTAAAATCAAATGAGCAGAAAACTTCAACTGTTTTCTCCATTTTTCGTTGGTTGCGCAACATAACCCACAAGGAGAATTTTAAGGAAAGCTAAATTATCAAGAAAATTTACAAGGGAAGATGAAGGTCTGTATTCTCTAAATGTCAGTATTGATTGCTGTAATTTCGGAGTAGAAATATAGAACATCATGTAATACATCAACCTTACGCAACTTCCTACTTACAATACGTGTTATGTTCTCTCCTAGAAATAACTCAAGCGAGGTAAAATATTGCCAGGAGTAAGTTCATGAGGTTATCATTACATAACGCCTGAAAGTGGTTCACTGTTTCGAGTCAACTTTCTTGAATAATATTTAGGCTTTCATGATGATTTAATACAACACATTTTAAAAACTAAGGGAGCCAGAAAGGGGTAATTAATTGTATGCCAGTGGCTATAATTATGAAAATATTTGAACATTATTAATCATAACTTTAGTTGCCACACAAGAGCTAACGCGTTTCGATGTTCCCGCATTGTTTCAAGACGTTACAAGATCAAATGCAAAATTTGAGATAACATTTTAAAAATGTTACACAATTATCATTTGTTCATCATAAATTAATTCAGTGCTAAAAAAGCAATTGTTAGCTTAAAATTTCTCTCAGTATTACAACAAAAAATAGTACGCCATTCTTTTCCTTTATATTAAAATCCAACAGAGAGAGGGAGAATCGGAGAAAGACAATTTTTTATAACAATTGCCTTATTTTGAGTTTGATTGTTTTAATTTCCACTTGCTACTTTCACGGCTGACAAACCAGGCAAATCTACAACTTTTAGAGATGTAAGAACGAGCGATTCGATCCCGTATGAAAAGATTTTTTACAGATAAACAATAAAATGATGTAATCGCAGCCTAAAGTGAAGGTATTGTTTGCTAAAAAACAGCATGAGATAAACCATGCACTTTAAAACACACATAATTCAATTTTCTTTTTTCAATACTACTTTGTAAAATTTAATACTCTTTCGCATGTATGTGGTGAGAGTCCTAATTGTTGCATCTATGGGCTTTTCATTAGCTAAACCTTTTGTGTGTAACAATAGCACAAAAAAGAAAACTAGAGAAAGATAAAAGAAAAAATAAAATTGGGTCTCTGATGAGAAGATTTAAGCTGGCAGATTTTCAAGGAAAATATTTTAAGCAAATATATGCAGACATGCAATCAATTTTGATACACCGTGAAGTACTTGAATCATTAGATTATATCTAAATCTCGTATTGAATCACAATAATGCAATTCGGGTTATGAATTTTATTTCATTAGCTACACTGCAGAAAAAGGATAATCTGAAAAACGGACTAAATTGTTAAAACAAATTTGAAAACGGCTGTTTTGGCGAGGGAATATAGAAAAATAGTTAATGCCTAAAGTACATTAAAGGATTTGATTTGGTTAAAGTTTTATTGCAGGTATTAAAATTACGCCGACAGATTCGTTATAAAAATCACGTCTTTTACTATACAAAGTCGGAATTTCAAGCCAATCTTTACCATGGCTGAAATTGTACGAAACATTTAAAAGTTAGGTATAATTTAGTAGGTTTCAAGTGAATTGAAATACGAAGTTAGGATGAAATGCTAAATATCTACCGCCTACGCTTCTATCGTGAATAAAAAGAAAATTTTAGTGAATAAACAAACAAACAACAATAAAAAATAAAATTTATGTAAGTTGGTGCTTAATATAGAAAAATAGTTAATGCCTAAAGTACATTAAAGGATTTGATTTGGTTAAAGTTTTATTGCAGGTATTAAAATTACGCCGACAGATTCGTTATAAAAATCACGTCTTTTACAAAGTCGGAATTTCAAGCCAATTTTAACCCATGGCTGAAATTGTACGAAACATTTAAAAGTTAGGTATAATTTAGTAGGTTTCAAGTGAATTGAAATACGAAGCTAGGATGAAATGCTAAATATCTACCGCCTACGCTTCTATCGTGAACAAAAAAAAATTAGTGAATAAACAAACAAACAACAATAAAAAATACAATTTATGTAAGTTGGTACTTTCCTTAGGAATGAACCGTTTGTCATTCATTTTTACATCTTTCTAAATTAAATTACCGTACTACGCTAAGAGGATTGTATAATTTTATTACTTGAACAAATGATTTTTGACATCTGCTTTTTCATTTGTCCGTCAGTGTCCATTTCAGAAATATTTGCAGTAGACCAATATATGATATAGAATGATAATAGGAACAGCATAGTAATATTAATAATGCGATTGCGAATGACCGATAAAAACGTTTCGAGATCAGTTTTAAAATTTCTAATTACATGATATGTGGGCAATGTTACATAAAATTTGTATTTTTAAAATATTACCCTGCTTGTCTTCGAACTTAAAAACGTTTCGAGATCAGTTTTAAAATTTCTAATTACATGATATGTGGGCAATGTTACATAAAATTTGTATTTTTAAAATATTACCCTGCTTGTCTTCAAATGAACACTAAAAGAATGGATAAATCATGTAAACTGAAGCTTCGTAGTTCATCTACCCGTATCCATCTTCCTCATTGTTCAATGTTGCAAGAAAGGTCTAATCATAATTTTCTTCTTCATTTTTGTGCCAGAAAATATTCCTTTCTTGATTTTTAGTAATAAAAATTATTAATTTAATTATTTACTTTGTTTTCATAAAATAAATCAAAATTTATTTGAGTTAAAAACATTTATACTTAAAATATGTACCTTATGGTCTTATTGATTGTCTAATCATAATTTTCATCTTCATTTTTGTGCCAGAAAATATTCCTTGTATGATTTTTAGTAATAAAAATTATTAATTTAATTATTTACTTTGTTTTCATAAAGTAAATCAAAATTTATTTGAGTTTAAAAACATTTATACATAAAGTAAGTACCTAATGGTCTTATTGATGGGGACGATACAAAAACTGACTAAACGAAATGACCCCATAATATGATGAGCCAAACCTTGATAATATTTACTAAAAACGCAAACATTTTTCCAGTCTAATTATTTTTAATGTTGCAGTGTTTTGAAAAAACAACAAAAGGGAAAAAGAATGTTTTNGGACGATACAAAAACTGACTAAACGAAATGACCCCATAATATGATGAGCCAAACCTTGATAATATTTACTAAAAACGCAAACATTTTTCCAGTCTAATTATTTTTAATGTTGCAGTGTTTTGAAAAAACAACAAAAGGGAAAAAGAATGTTTTAAAAACCATACAAAATTTCCTGCACGAAATAATTGTAGATTCCTTCCAAACCTTTCAATTAATTAAGAATAATTGCAGTCTACATGCGTGTTCAACCTGCTATATGATAAGCTAAGGCGAAATGATAATAAGTGGTACATGAGCTTATTCTCTGTCACCTTTTTTGACAATTTCCTCTTCTTTTTCTTAATAAAGATTCGTGTTTGATGGGAAAGTGCAAAAAGGGAATAATTGCTCTAACGTGACATTTTTAGTGGTGAAAAGCGAGATTATTTTTAAAAGTTTATTTTTCAAAAATAGCGTAGCGGAAATGCTCGCGTACCGAAGTAAGATGTATGAAGTTATGCATATT
This sequence comes from Lepidocyrtus fimetarius, assembly GCA_036507315.1. NCBI lineage: Eukaryota > Metazoa > Arthropoda > Collembola > Entomobryomorpha > Entomobryidae > Lepidocyrtus > Lepidocyrtus fimetarius. Next base: position 11,307 of record JAANSO010001375.1, on the reverse strand, counting down.
TTAAAACATTTTATTTGAAACTTTATCACCGTAGGTGTATGATTGATGATGATGAGCCTCGTAAAAGAAGTGACCGTACTATATTATCTGCCCAACAAGACAAAACTTTTTCCGAGATTTTAACCTTGATGCAATTTTTGTTTATTTTACGTTATTTTAAAACAATATCAATTCACTACCTACATACTTAGAATGTGTTGAATCAGTTGACTCACCAACCATGAAATCGAAGTCACTTTGAAAGCGACCTACCTACGTAAGTAGTACCTACCGTCAGCCTTACACGAGCTCTACCAACCATTTTTTTTGATAGTACGTAATGAAAAGGAACCTAGGATTTTCTTTTCGGTTATATTCAATATTTGTAGGTGATACACCTTTTAGAAAAATTAACCTGAAAATATTCATCACCATACATTTATTTTCATTTGCAAACGTTATTAATGATGTGATATAGTTTCTACTTTAGATAGTATTTCTGCTTAATAATATTAGGTTAATTTATTGAACATAATTTTGGCAATCACCAATGTAAATGTATCGCGGAATTTAGATTTAAATTATGCTGTTGGTTATCATCATAAATTATGGTCATTGTTAATGTTACTTCATCAGTTATTAATGCCGGCATCATCGGTACGCGCTCACGTACAGAAAGAAACTGTAGTTCAAAGTTGCTTGTGCTATTTAATAGTAGAAAGGTATCTAACAATCACAGCTTTTTAGGAAGCAATAAAAGAAAGTAAATATTCATGTAATAATGTGGTGCAAATGGTTTTCATAAAAATTAATTTTATGCAACACCAACTATGTCCTAAAATCCATGAAATGAAGTGAACAGGTATTATGCATTTTCCTTTAAAAGTTGAATAAGGACGATTAAGATGCTTGAATCGTTTGGTTATATTTAAAAACGCTTTCCTGACAATTAAGTGCCTAGACAAAACAGTCACATCCATTAACTGAAGCTATTTTTTGCAATGTTACTACTACTTACAACTAATAATAAAGATACATATATGCACAAAGAAGAAAATACTAAACAAAACATAATTTCATAATTAGCAAAGTCGTACTTTGTTTCACCTTTAATTTTATTGGTATATTTTTCTTCCACTTTACTGGATAATTTTGACAGAGATAATCGTATTAGTTATTGAAAAATACAATACTTTGTTTCACCTTTAATTTGATTGGTATATTTTTCTTCCACTTTACTGGATAATTTTGACAGAGATAATCGTATTAGTTATTGAAAAATACAAGATTGACGAACTGTAATTGACCAGTGACATCGTCAAGCCCGTGGTTGCTGATGATCCGACAACTGTGAAGTCGAGGAAGTTTCGTTAATATGATCAAATGACAAAGTTTCTCTTGTAGGCTTTGCGCGAGCAAGTATATCAGCATGTGAAATTAACTTTGGATTAGGTGATCTCAGGAAATTCGTGATATCAAAGAAGGTGGCACTGATCAAATGCAGGAACTGAGCGTTCTTTTTATCATCAAAATAGCAACAAAGAAGTCTTTTGCTCACGTAGTCTCCGATAATGGACAATGATCCTATCTCTTTGCTGGGAGATTTATCAGATCCTTCCGTGAAAAACGCTAATTTCTTTTGTTCGAACATGTTTAGATTCGGAGCGGGGACTAGTTTTGTTTGGAATGGAAAACCAACCTTCTTGGAGTAGAATGATTCCATGGTGGACTGCAAATGCTGAATTTCTCTGTTCATTTCTTCGAAGCTACGACATGCTATTAATACTTGTACTGCGTGGCTTTGGTAAAATCCAGCTTCTAAATTGATATAAAGCGAGTCAATAGCAGATAAGTTTAAGAAATATAGTTTCGATTGAATCGTAACTAGGTATGTTTTAAACTTACTTTCTTTCTGTGACTCATATGACCTTCCTATAACAAAATAGCGTAAAGGCAAAACACTTGAATCTTCTATTATAGATTGTGCAAACAAAGCAAGGAATGATGGAAATGAGGCTCCTCCGGCCAAGTACGTGGCATGTTCAAGTCCTTTCTTTACATTTGGCTATAATACAAGAGACAGCTTTCTAAAGATACTTTATACAATTGAAATACATATTTTATTACCAATTTAGAGTTTATCAACACCGCTTCTGTTACCTCTCGTATTCTGAGAAACTGGGCGTGATCAAATCCAGCTCCTTGGAGTATTATCCGTTTCACATATTCAGCGTTTCCGGTCTCTATGAATCCTTCATCTAGAAGATGAGCTTGAGCTCGTCCGCGCAAGTCAATATCAAGCCATGCAGAATTTCCCACAGCAAATTCAGCTAGTAATCCAGGGCCTGTGAAATATTATGATGTGATTATAAGGTTTTGAGACATTTCCAGGCGCACATAAAGTAAAACACTTAAGGCAAAAGCATGGTCAACTTACCACATTGAGTCTCTATAGCCGTATATTCAGGTTCTTCCCATGGGGGAACTTTTTCTGGTTTGACTTTACTGACAAGGGTAAGTTCAGATTCTGGCGTGTCCTTATCCAGAATATTTGGAAGTGAAATAATCAAATCAACCAATTGATCATTTATCTCATTGAACTTATTCTCAGCTTCTCGAATTTCGTCCCGAAGTTGTCGACCCTTTTCCTTCAGTGCTGTGAATTCTCTACTTTTTGTTTCTTGATTGGCTTCTTTTCGAATCAGTTCTTGACATTGAGCAGTGTTTTCTTCACGAAGTTTCTGAACGCATTCCTTTTTGGATTTATATTCTTGTGCTTTCTTCAGCAATTCTTCCACCTCTTTCACATTTTTTCGTGCAAGATGTCTTTTATTGATAGAATCCTGCAACAAATCCTGCTTTTTAATCACATTGTCCACATCCAAAAATGGTTGAAGTTGACTTGCACTCGTCTCTGTTAATCGAAATAGGTTTTGTACGGAGTAACGTCGAATATTGGCTTTATCTTTCAAAAAGCATTTCGAAGAACTTTTTCTGAAATTATGAAGTTTTTAAATCAGTTGAAGTTCAAGGTCTTTTAAGTGTCATCTTGAATTTTACAATTTTGTAAATATGATACCTGGCAAAAGACAGATGCTTGCAAATAGTAAAAGAATTTGAATTTACTATTCCACAGCTATACCGTCGTCGCAATATGGGTAGAAAAATTTGATGAAACAATTGGAGCTTTGATAGTCGGATATGCTGCATTTCTCAGCGTTGTATGGAAACTATTGGTGGCAGTATGACATTTTCTCAAAAACATTTTTAAATTATCTACAGGGATTCAATAATCTTTTTATAACATTTCTCACTATGTTTAATACATTTTCTTTAATTAGTAAATTAATTAATTACCTATTAACAGTTTTAAGAGACTTGATAGAAAAAGACGCAGATATAAAACAGCCAAATTCCTAATTATTCTACTTTCATCAATTCGGGCTCCTTATCTTCTATTTTTATTCTTTTAGCCAGTGGTGCAACGTAAGTCCCTAGCCCTGCAGCTCTTTCGGATTCCTGGATTGAATACGGAGTTTCTTCAGTTTCCTTCACTCGCTTCTTATGTAACTTACTACGTTTGTGTTCGATAAGTGCTTGCTGATTAATAAAGTGCCGTCTGTGAACAACAAAAGTAATGCAAATTAACTTCTGATTTCTCCTATTTAATTAGTTTTATTAGTTGAGTTTTGATTTTGTTAATGCTTACGCGCAATGTATACAATAAAACTGTCCCGCTCCAGGAAGGTCCAGGTCGATTTCCGGGTTTTCCAATTTCACTCGCTTCCCTGGAATTTCCAAATTCTCAACAACTTGGTCAATATCAAGAGTTCGCCGTTTAGTCTTGTACTTTTTGTTTTCTGAGGTGACTCCGCGATTGCACTTTCTACGTCTAGTTGGGACCCGGCATATTCTTTTTCAATCATTCAACACTTTTCCAATCTAAAATAATTCTTCTAAAACTACTTTCTATGACTACCTTTTAATTGTAATTAACTAATTTTTAAATATGAAAAGTTTACACATATGACTTCAGATTTGACAAAAATGTTGAATAATTTGAAGCAAATACCGACGCTGAATTGGCTAAATTAACCACAATTAAAATTATTAATTAATTGATAAGTTAATTAAAATTACATTTTGTGAGGTGATTTATGATACACGTGGAAAAACTATTTCAAGCAGGCCTGTGAGAAGTGGAGTGAGAGCAAGTCAGGTGCATTTGATTACGGTTTAGCGCATTCTCAATGCACCCCAAAACCCTTTCATTTCTACTTCGGGATAAGTTCAACACAGCTTTGGCTTATGATTCGAGTTTTCTCTTTGTTCAGGAAGCGTCTGACATGAAAATGCATTTTTAAATGAAATGAAATAAATACTCATTTAATTTTAATTAATTAAATTGATTATCTTTTATTTATTATATAAGCTGCGGGTTTGTAAAATCTGTGGTATTAATAACTTCTTAAGTACACATTTCTTGCATCTATCACAGAAAAATTAAAAAATCTACACTCTCCTATGATTAAAATTATGAGGAAGAGTGGAATTATTATCCTCGTCTAAAGGAATATCTGTAAATTTTCCATCTTCTAGGTCTCCGTCATCAAATCCTGGATTCACTTTTCCAAAGCCAAGATCTGCGTCATGATTTGCAGGTTTCATTTGGAAATGTTCTTTGACATCAGGTCCTTTCATTTTTGCAGATCCGTTGGAAATTACCAGTCCGTTTAAGTTGTTACTGTCAGGGACTGTTGCAGAGTTTAAAAGAGAATGCCTTCGAATGTAGAGTAGGTTTACTAACATGTACAATACACAGGTGAAGAATGCTCCGATTCCGAATAATTGAAAGGTCATGCGGTGTCCAAATTTCTTGATAAGGACTCCGCCAATGAAGCTGCCTGTGCCTCGTCCTAGGTTTTAAATGAAGGTTGTTTAATTTTTGTAATTTGTCCAAATGTAAAGTAAAAATGTGTTTTCTAACTACCTATTCCAAAATACAGGGCTCCCATGATTCCTTGAACAGTGGCAATTGTTTGTAAAGTTGATAATGCAACGGCGTAGGTTGCCGCTGCTGTCACTGCTAAACTTGACGTAATTGCCTCCATCGCTTCGAAGGGAAGACATAACCAGGGATTGTTAATTGTAGAATAACCAAACAAGCGAATTCCATAGAATAGTAGACCAATTGAAAGAATATTCACATGGCCAACTCGTTTAATGAGTGGTCTGCTAAAAATGAGAAAGGGAAGTCCAAAAATTCCTCCCACAGTTATCGTCAAGCCCATTAGTGTTTCAGATCCACCAAGTTGTTGCAAAAAGAGGAAGAGGAAAGTTTCCAAATATCCCCAAAACGTTCCTATAAATTGGAGGAATCAAAATATTTTTTGTAATTTCAATTTTCAGTCAAAAAATATTGCTATACACCAATTAATATTAACATATACCTGAGCACAACATTGCTATAAAAAAGATAAGTATTTCCGCTTTGGACAATACTTCTTTTAAATGATTCAATACATTTTTCCGTCGGTTTTTTAAATTTCAGGTCAATTTTCAAAGTCAAAGCCGCTGAGATCGCTTGAAGTGTGGCATACAAGTAAAATACTGGACGGAAGCTGTAATGTTGAAGCAAAGCTCCGGATAAAGGTGCTGCAATCATTGCTGCAAAAGTGGCGCTGACTCTTTGAAGACCATAATCTCCTCCATATTGCTATATAAAAATCCAAACCTCAAATTAATTAAAATGCTTTGCGTAATTAAATAATCCTAATTGATTTATTATTTGTATGCGTCAGCGTTTCACGAAATTCTTATCATTCTACATTAACATATTTTCTCGGAAGACAAAATGCTAATCTTATTAGCAAATACATTAACATTTTAATATCACTAACTATTTATAACATTCATTATAGTGATACTGCATAATAGTAATAAGATGCTAATAGCTAACCTTGAGAATAGCCAACACAGCTCCTTCAAACATTATGAATGAAGTAGCACTAGCGAATCCAAGTAAGAGTCTAAACGCAGTGTAAACTCCAAATGTAAGCCACACATTGTAAACCTAATGAAAAATAGAAAATGTTTTCCGTAAATACAAGGTTCAACCATATATAGAAGTAATATTGCCAAATTAGTACCTTTCTTGTCTTGTCGTTACTACAAATCAGTTTTCTTTCCATTTGAAGAAAACATTTTCGTTTGCAGTCATTAAAATCATTATTTTCGTCCTCAGTTGGAGAGGGTTGACGAGTGCATACTGGATTTTCATGGACCTCTCCATCAAATGTGATTTGTCCTTCAATACGAAACTTTGGTTGACGCTCTACTTTACCATTTACTTCTGGTGTGGATGATGATGAAAAGTTATTGACACTTTCCATTTTATGTAATAGCTTTAACTTGGAAAAACTCAGCAATGAAAAATAATCCTTTCTATCACCATCATCATTTGTTATATCATATTTTGCGTTGGTAATTTTACATTCTTCTTGAAAAGGGATTGTTGATGAAACAACGCATTCAAATCTTGGCTGATTTCCAAAATCGCTGTAAAATATATTGGACTCGTTGTTTTGGGCGATTGAAAAGTTGGAGAAATATTGAGTGAGAGGGAAGGGTGGAAACATTTCGAGATCATTGTTGCTGTTGTTTTTGTCGCCAGCTATCGTCTCGTTAATACTGTTACGGCATAACTGTCCACAATGAAGTACATTGTCTCGAGGTAGTTTAAACCATTCAAAATCAGTTAATGTACAGTCATATGGGTCAATTGATTGCAGAATAAAATTGTTGGTTGCTGCGGATTCACATCCAATTTCAAATGTTATGTTCGATGGCAGCAAAACAGTTTCCCTTGCTACTGGAACAAGCAAAAGGAGAAGAGCCACTGCTGCATTTGCCAATGTGATAAATGTAAGGACAAGCTAGAAATTCGATAAATATTCCTTTTAAAGTATCGTCAATTTATAAAGTTGCACCTTTGTCAAAGACAAGGTATGCAAGGCTTTATTTTTACCTTGAAATTTCCTATTCTATCTGCAATCACCCCCGACTACTGGAGGTCCTAAAATGGCTACAATTGGAACGGAAGCTTGATTCACCCCAATTTCCCATTCATCAAGTCCCAATGATTTCATATGTATTGCGAGGAAAGGATATAGTACAAAAAGAGCTAAAGTATAAAACAAAAGTTGAATGAATTTACTATTCTTTAAAGTTGCTTAACAAAGTGACATCAGCAAAGCGACTTACTTGCATATTTAAAGAAAAATAATATCTTTACAGGGATTAAATTTTTATTTGTTAGATCCGTCAGTACTCTTCTCCAAAAATATTTGTAGTCTTTCTTCTCGTCTAGGGCGTTAATACTCGCTGCTATGTGATTATCTGTGGGTGGCATTCCAGCACCCTTGTTACTAAACTTTTTGTTCCTCTTTCCGGAAGAAGCATCATCATCAGCAGCATTACTAGCGCTGCCGTTTTCAGCCTTGTTGAGATCATTTTGTTGGGGTAGTGTGGGATATAAATGAGATTCTCTATCTTCGTCACGCATCTTTCTTGCCTTTTGTTTTCTCCTCACGCAATACAAAGTTTTAATATACAAAAATTTCAGATAATCTAAACTTTAACTGGACGATTAAGAAGATTAAAAATATTCAAGAATATAAAAATTCACGATGCTATATAATTAATCCATATTATATTTTTGTATATGTTCATCATTGACTTTTGACATTGTTCCAGTTATAGTCAGCAATAATGACAATCATTCAAATATGCCAAACAAGTTCGGACGCCTGCTTAAATGAAATAAAATTAAGTCGATTCGTTGCTGGTTTTTGTTAGCCACTGTAATCATTCATCAATGACGAGAAACATAGTTGTTGATTACTAAAGCGATCACTCATAATGCACAATCGTTAGAAGTCACTATAATTCTATTAGTACAAGAACTAAACAACTTCCAAATAAGGTCATGTCAGTGTCATTCAGCAGTATGTAATGTAATTGTAAACATGCACATGTTTTTTCACTGAATTTAAGCCATTTATCTATCACTAATCACATCTTCATTCACTGCACAATAGTTAGACTTTTAATTTAAAAAACTTTTTGTCGAGGTTTGCGATGGAATTTATTTTGAATGTGCGCCGACATACTGATGAGGTATTTGTTTGCTACTGTTTCAATTCTACTGGAAATCCACATTATATAATTCTAGAACCGCACCAGAACAAGAATATAACTGATTTACAAATGGGATGTCACGTCAATGAATGAATGACAAGAGAAAGAAGATGAATGTGTTTTTAAAGTAGGACGATAGTTCCACTCCGTCTTCACCATTATTATTTTCCGCAATGATAATTTTTGTCCAAGCACACGCTACACTCTTGTGACTGGCTGACTCTTCATTCACTGCACAATAGTTAGACTTTTAATTTAAAAAACTTTTTGTCGAGGTTTGCGATGGAATTTATTTTGAATGTGCGCCGACATACTGATGAGGTATTTGTTTGCTATTGTTTCACTTCTACTGGAAATCCACATTATTATATAATTCTAGAACCGCACCAGAACAATAATATAACTGATTTACAAATGGGATGTCACGTCAATGAATGAATGACAAGAGAAAGAAGAGGAATGTGTTTTTAAAGTAGGACGATAGTTCCACTCCGTCTTCACCATTATTATTTTCCGCAATGATAATTTTTGTCCAAGCACACGCTACACTCTTGTGACTGGCTGACGTGTGGATTCAGATGTATAAAAATCAAAGTTAGCTATTAAATAGACCTGTAATCAGTAAAAAAAGATAAGTTAGGTAAAACAAGGTTTAAAAGAGGGAATTACATGACTATTAATAACACACAACTTTGCTATGCAGTGAGTCACAAAAAGCTCAATTTGAAAATGGTCTTATTTATTTGGGCTCCACAAACATCTAAATTTGTACCAGCTTGCTTGGGCAGAAATTCAACAATGAAACTTTCATAGAAAAAATTACCTACTCTTTTTTACTGCTCGCATTGTACTTGATTATTGTTAATAATAGAAAATGACAGAGAAAAATTATGTATGAATTTAAATGGAGGTTGTTTAAATTATGTTCGTAGGTTAACTAACATGTTGTTCATTGTGAATAGATAGAGCTATATCACTATGCAAATTCAGTTGTCCCCTGTGCTAGTAGATTATTTTAGACTCACCTGAAAAGTTCAGCAATAAAACGCTTTTAATAGTCAAAGTTTACACTTAAACTGTAAAATAGTGGTAAGTTGTTCAACCGTACTTTGCCAATGGCTGTATAAAAGTAAAACCTTCTCGGTCGTATGATTACTTGTTCAATGCGGGTGGAAGACAAAGAGTATGATTTGCTTCAAAAGCCAATCGTAAGCCTATGTTTCATACATTGATCACGTAAGAATTGCCAAACTGCCGTGTAGCGTGTGCTATGCTGTAGTTGCAAAATTGTGAAATTATAAAAAATTAAATTGACTAAAAGAAGATTAAATTTTGTAATGATTTGCATATTGTGATTCCTTCTTTAAACAAATGTCGGAGAATGCATTTAAAAAATTTAACAAACGAATAAGATGTCACAGTTGGCCATGACTTTATCAATGATGAAATAGACTTCTTAACTTTGTAAAGCAAAAATTAAGTATGTATATATACCATTCACTTCCAATTAACAAAGCACGATCCTTTTCCTTCTTGCGTATACTTTTCAAATAAATTTAATTGACAAGGACAAAATGGTATTATTAATATTACTGATCATTCTCAAGAATGCATTTTTTCACTTTTATATTGAATTTCATTAGAAATTGCATTAATTTTTCTAACAATTGTGAATATTTTAGTACTCATTGTAATTTTTAGAGGTTCTTTTGTTTAATGCATGATGAACTTTAATTTGATTAGAGCTTAAAAGAAAAAACACCGGCAGCTTCGACGTCACTACCTCCTACTGCTATATATAAAATGCTTATCTTATTCAATTCACCGCAACAGCAATTAGCTCGATTTAGATTGAAATCAAATTATTTTACTCCACTACTACATTATTGTTATCATATTATGGCAAATGCCTATATATCTTCACACTTTTAATAATAAATTTTTACCTCAAAAGTTCTTTTTATGCATTAGATTTTACTTGTATGAAAGCGATTTCGTTCTTTTGCCACGGGTTAAAACAAAAACATCCAACCCCGTATCAATTCTCATTTGTAGCATTTTTAATAATATTTTATACCCTACTATTTTGTCTTGCTGACGGGCACGATTTTTATTAAGCTTCCTTGTACAAATGTGTCTAAAGGCACTTCGAAATCGTTGCATTCGAATCCCTATAATCATTGTTATGTGAATGTCATTAGTCTTTCAAGCCTACTCTTGTTTATACTATGCAATTTTTATTAGAATTTTGCACTTTTCTAGGATAATGAAATATGTTTTTTCATGCAGAAAGCTTTAGGAAAACATGCATAATATATACCAAGATGGCAAAAATGCATAAAACACCTCACATATCTACGGTGAACAATATTGTGTCTTATCATCCTCATGAAAGCAAATTCAAATGCCTCAAGGCACTTTCAAACCGTGACTGTCACTTTTACACCCTTTCTTCTCAGAGTTCATTTGTTCTTTCCCTTCTCTATAACAGAATTGAAAATTTCAGCAAATGACTAATGTAAAATTGCATTTTTTGTACTAAATAGTAAAGTAGTCTTTTTTAAAAGTGTTGAAATTCTATAGTTGTTTTTTAATTTAAATTTTTAGTTATTTTAATGATAAATTCCGCGCACGGCATCTTTTAATGAATGGTGTAATTACTATAACTAGTTAACTTAGGATGTAAACTTTCTCGAGATATAAGTATAAAAACACCGGTTCCAATATACGAGTTAAAAATAGTTTAATACGATGATTATTTACCTAAAAAGTTTTCAAGTTCCATTCCAAAAAATTCCAATTCTTATATCTAATCTTCACTTCATTTTCCCACTTTAACTTTTGACATCACTTAAAAATTAAATTAAATTCTTACATGCTTCAAAAGAAATTAGAGTAACTGATATGAAAAGTTTCTCCTGCAAGAACACTTTTTCCTTTGCATACAAAAGCTTTATAATCATTTATGCTCTTTCTTCTGGGAATGAACAAGTTCGGTTCATAGAAGATTTTCTATCACGATTTTTAGCAACGGAGTCTCGTCAAACTCACTTCTTCACTGGCCACCTGTTTATATGAACTACCTCAAATTACTGTTCTTGCAAAACAAAACAGCATCAGCAGAAAAGA
>JAANSO010001374.1:0-17470 GCA_036507315.1 Lepidocyrtus fimetarius | reverse complement strand
TCTCGAAAGAAAGTGTATCGTTGGAATGATGGAACTGCGTTAATGGGTGGTAAAACTCATGCGCAAAACCACTAGTTATGTGTGGTGCAGCAATGTTGCATTTAACTTGTGTACTTTTCTATAGGAAACGCTCAGCATGTGGGCAAAAACTGTAAAATCCTTGAAATTAAAGTAAAAACACTGATACGGCCTGGTTTAACATGCATAATGCATTTGATGATTGTTACCTACATAATATACAATTCATATAAGCCTTACTTGCGAAAAAGACAAGTCAAGCTTACTTTTCTCCTCCAAACAACAACCTTATTTTTTCTGCTGAATTATTTAAAATGCGCATCAAGTAAAAAAGTCATTAGCAGAATTATTTGTACGTGGAACAATTTACTCATAAATGTACAAACTCGCCATCCTTATATTCCCCACAACCACTACCGACGGATGGACGATGATGATATGATGACGGTTTTAATGCAATTTATCGGAGAAGAAGCTGGCATCTCACACAATTCTTAAGAAAAGTGCAGTGAAACCAGCAACAATTTATGTTACATTTACATTTCCTTTCCTCGTTCTTCTATTTTTAAAAGTTATGATGGGCACATACCATCCATTTTACTAACATTTGCACTTGTGTAAAAACGTCATAAAATGTAAAAATGCTAAAAATATGCGAAATGAAACGCATTATTACTATTATTATTTCATTTCATTATATTTCTTTTGTTCATTTGTTCACTTAATTAATTGTGATGCTTATAGATGCTCATGCATCCTTTAGTTTATGATGATTATGATGAACAATAAACATAATAAATGTAATAATAAACATGAACAACAGTCAGGGGGATGATATTCTACAAACAACCGCTCATTTTGATGAGAATAATGTACGTGCAGTCCGTATAATTTTATCAACTTTGTTCTCTCCTTGTACAAGGTGACATACACTATTTACTTTAATACCTGATCCGGATATTGCTATTATTATGAGTAATAAGTAATAACATGATGAGATATTTTATGTGTGTACCTACTACGGTTTGCAACAATCCTCTATGGTCATTACAATGATTAGTTAGAGTTTTTATTATTCTAATTGATTACTTTTACACTGTTAACTGTTAAGCTCTATAAATAATAACATATATCTCTTATTAATCTCAAGTTGGTTTGATTTTAATTTGATTGAAGCAAAACTGGTGCCTTGCTCGTAAGTCGTATTGTGATCAGTATAATGATCACCATGTATTGGACGGCTCACCTTGTCCTGTCAAAGGCACAACAAATTACATAAAAATTAATAAAAATTAATGTGTTGCAGTAGTATAATATTTTAAAACTGTCTGATTCACCCATTCACATAGAAATGCAAAATATATCATAAAAAGTTCACACACACAGGTATATAGTAAATAGAAGGATTGTAAAAGCAGTTTTGCTATTTCAAATGAATTACAAAAATGTGGGAGGAAAAATGCTGTTCTTTATAATCTGGGTGCGTTGTTAGTACAAGGAAGCAATAAGTTTACACAGTTAGCCAAATATATNAATGTGGGAGGAAAAATGCTGTTCTTTATAATCTGGGTGCGTTGTTAGTACAAGGAAGCAATAAGTTTACACAGTTAGCCAAATATATACTACATTAATTGCGCATTCTGTCTAACTTTGATGTAAGTTGATTTTTGGTGAGAAACATTAGTAAACACTATAAAAAGAAAAAAGATAAGTAGTTTTGTGAACGAGAGATTGGAAGAATTGATAAACTGCAGAAGAGAGTAAAACAATTGCGAGATTATTATGGTGAAGTTCAGGGAAGAGGTGCGCACATATAGAAAAAAAAGTCATGTTCAACTTTTCTTTATTGCTTATACTGCCCTTCTTCTTCTTTCTGTTTCTCTCTCTCTGACTACAAGTAATAATGATACGATGCGATATGATAATGGTCGTTGGTTTTCTTGTTTTTCTTGTGTTACAATAAATGTAACTTTTCAGAACTATGTAGGTAATAATAATAAATATAAATAGTAAACCAGTGAATTACTGGGGATGAGTGAGAGAGAAGGCTGGACGGACGGGCAAACGGATGGATAGAATGGTGATTAATTTAGTATTCCAAGCAGAAATACAAAGTCATAGCGGCATGGCAAGACGGGAGCAAAAATACACAATGATAATAATAGAATAATCTGAAGGAGCAAGTGTGCGAAAAAATATAAAGATGTTGTGGCTGACGATGGTACAGAAAGTCTTTTTCAAGACTGACAATGTACATATAATACCTATGTTTAATTTACCTACGCAAAGTGAAGAGATAATGATATCACCACGATTCGCATGTTTTGTGTCTGTGCATAATCTGTATCAGTAGCAATAAAAAATGGAACAAGAAGAGGATGTAAATGTTATAGTTAGGTGGATTATAAAAAACTTGTATTTTAGATATGTGCTTGTGTGGAGGCAGTAAATAAATAATTAGCGATTACTTATGTTCACAAACAGACATGAGAAATAATTATGATGACCAGAATACTTCTTTTTTTGTACAAAGTAAAACAACTTCCACTACATCCACCACCACCACATCACACACATTTATAATCTTGTAAGAATTTGTAAAATGATTGTAAGTTCATTTTGGCATTCAATTATATTTGTAGGATCAGATTAAGTACTTGAACAGGAATTATGCAAAGCGCTGACGCTCACTAAACTCCAATTGCATAATAATGTTAATGCTACTTATTACATTTTTGTAATTATGGTTGATGTGAACACAATTAAGAAATGAAACAGAAAATATCAGTTGTCTAATTGCAGTTAAATGATATGAATTCTTGGCATACTTAAAACATTTAATTAGCCCGATCTTAAAAGACCACCTCATAATTTACTTTTGGGCTTCGACTTTGGAAAGTTTTCTGGGCTTAATTGTACCTGTTTAGCTATGGATATTCCAGTTTTTTCTCAATGACACGTTGAACTAAACTCCTCCGCTAATAACTTTTGAGTTGTAATACAAGTAACCTGTTTTTCGTGTTAGTTTGTCGCTTCCTGAGACGCAAAACAACATAATTTATTTTTAATAATTCGTATTCCCCTTAAAAATACAGAGTCCTGCCTTAAATACATAACATTTTGTTTTATAATGGCTAATAATTCACATTTTATCTTATACGATTGCCAATAATTAGTTCACACGAAATGTTTGTAAGACTTCAAAATTTCCTTGAGACATAGAAGGTTAAAATGTTACGGAGATGTAAATTGCCAAGCACATCATGTCAATTAGTTGTCTGACGCGTGTAAGTTTGTATTCCAACCATTTTTTTTGCGTTTTAGCATAAAATCATTAATTTTAGATATGATAACTATTGCAAAAGGTACTTGGATTACAATAGTGTCTATTGCGCTTGCAAAAATGTTAAAATATCCGCAGTGTAAGACTGACTATGACGATAATTGCATGCGAAATTAGGAAAATAGAAATAATAGAATTCATTAAAGACAAATAGTTGCTTACCCATTGATGTTAATCTAATTTCACTCTTAAAATTTATCCTTAGTCCGTTCCCACTGCTGCTAGTGCAAATGTGCTAGTTGGACTGTCCGATCTTAATATTTCAGGCTAAACAAAAGCCATTTTTAATTGAGGAAAAATATTAATCATCATCCGACTATAATATTTCTGATGCGAGCTCACCATTAATCATAACCTTTATGGTTGGCTTGTCTTTCTTACAATAATGTTTGTGTGCAAAAGGGGATTTGAGCTTTGTAAACTAATTTGTAGAATGTGCAATAACACACAGACTAATATTTACAATTATCAAATAGGTTTAAGTACAACATTTTCTTACACTCTTCAAACCATTAACTCATCTAATATGTTATATAGAGCAATTGTAATTATAATTTTAATAGGTACATGGGATGGGCAAGCGGTGCTTTTGTTTGTTGTATATGTGCTGAGAGATGGTCGTGAAAAAACAGGCAATGTTTGCGGCCAGTATAATTTGAGAATCGGATATGAAATTGTAATAATCATAATCGCTTTTGCTTCTCTGCTACTAATAATAATGCAACATGTGAACTACAAGGCATTCAGAATTTATCCTACGTCAATCATTTTTTTAGCACATCTCAACCTAATACACTTTTTCTTTTCCTGTACTTCAGTTGATGATATTGATGAATCAAGTTTAATTTATCTCTTCTGATATTGCTATTTTATCATGATATTTGAACACTATAATCATTATTTCAATCATTGACCAGTCCACTCATATCATCCCTTCTACTTCCATCCATCCACAATAGAAATAAATCTGTTTTTTAAATCCTTGCCTTCAAAACTTATAAAATTAGGAATAACAAATCGTAATTCTAATTTTGCCACCTCTTCCAAACCCGCAATTATTTTTATTTATACCTGAAGGTGTAGACCAAGGATACATTTAATCAAAGAAACACGATGCTTTTTGCTGAATTGAAATTGACTAATTTTGCACTCAGATGGATAAAATTTACTCTTGATAAAAAAACTTGCTTTATTGTGAACTACAAACCACATAATCTTCCTTATCCATATGAATGAGAAAATATAAGGCAGTTTGGATTTTCACCAACAAAAGCAAGTGTAATGTATCAATTCATTTAAGGGCTGTCCTATGAATTTATTTACCCTTTCATTGCAAGATATTGCCGCTAATGCAAAAAGATACCCTTCCAAACTGAAATAATTACAAACTTAATGGACCTTAAAATCATGGGTTGTGTACTTCAGTACTTTTCGCTTTGCGAATTTGCCCACAAAAACAATGATTTTCGTTTAAAACAGAAAAAAACGTAACCTGATGTGTTACAGAGTACATTTCAGTAAAAACAGAAGCGGAATTGAATAGAGACTATTCAAAGGGTTCGAGCGTAATTGAACATTTCTTTTTCGTTTATATTTATTTGATTTTGTGCTGTTTTTTGTTTCGTTACAAAAACACGTAAAAACATCATTACTAATATTGCTACAGATTTTACTTTAAAAGTATTATGTAAAAGTTGGTAAAAACAATGCGAGAAATTGATTTTTTGCTATTTTTTGTTTCGTTACAAAAACACGTAAAAACATCATTACTAATATTGCTACAGATTTTACTTTAAAAGTATTATGTAAAAGTTGGTAAAAACAATGCGAGAAATGGAGTGAATTACTTTTGTTCCTTGGTCGATCTACACACTTTAAAATGCAAGCTATAGATAATAGATAAGATTATATTGAGAGATTAATGCAACGCTCAAACTGGTACTGATGGTAAAATAAGAATATACGTGTTGTGAAACACTACAGCAAGACATTGGAATTTTAAAGTATAAAAACAAGGTAAAGTAAAAACAAGAAATACTTTCTACTCCACTACTTTATTACCCATCTGTACGAGAACACTTTGCAGGGTGCCCATAGGAAGTTCATAATTTTTAATGATTCCAGACTTTACTATTTAACCCATCGCTTGGTTTATTTGCAAATCGTGTAAATTATATTTGAGTTGAGAGCTTGTGGGAGTTGCAATTGAATTTTTTTTATGCAAACACATATTTCCGAATGACTGACAAAGAACACTTTTGTTGGCTAAAAACAAACGAGAAAATTGAGTAACTGGCTACTGGTCTTTAAAAAAGTTAACAGCTCAAGAAAAAATGTTTATACGTGTATAGTGGTAGAGTGATAATGATAAACTTTTTAATTCACATACAAGTAGGCATTTTATACATAGGAAAATAGCCTAAGCACTGAATGCTGCTGTAAATATTCCACTTTTACAAACTTACTATCCTGATTCAGCAAATTTTCCATAAATTTAGTTTGGAATTTTATCACGTTTTTGAACTTTTAAATGCCAGAATGCTTGTTTTATTTGTACTACATTACTACATAATATTTAATCTAAAATTTGGCATTTATCCTCTAAATTTAAAACAACTTTACCACAAAAATGTATATCGGGATTACCAAACACTCAAATTTCTCTGGCATACTTATCTATAGCTTTCATAAAACATGAAGTGGGTACAAAATGACAAAATACAAGATTTCAATAAAAAATTAGACTTACTTTGCTGCAATAATTCCCATCTACAATGAATTTGAGCCTAGGTGGTTTACTATGTAATTACGGAGTAAACTCCCACGCGAATCAATTTCTTTCCTTACAAAACTGCAATCTTAATAGACACATAATGACAGTTATTAAATTGTAAGGGTAGAAATCATTTGCAAATCAACACCTACCCTTCTTAAGTTGAAAAGGTAGTTTGACTGTAATGCTCATAGACATTGTTAGGTTAAATTTACCTTTAAATAAAAAACCCTCATGTGTCATCAGAATTTTTCTCGGTGGTATAGTTTCCGTTGAAAGCATTAATCTTCAAATCATTAGATAAAAATATACCGAGAAATGCAATAAATCACAATATTTAAAAAAATACTTTGGATGAATTATTTTACCACACGATGCCAACTGCCTAATTTGATCGGGTTGGTTGGCATTTTGAAAAACGTTATTTGCTAATTTTGATAATGTTAGCATCAACGCACCACGTCGAAAACCGCGCACACGAGCTTCACATAATCCACCAACGGATAAGTTGCTATCATATTTTTGTATCTATTGCAATTTGTCAGAAAACCCTTATCTTTCAAATATTAGTAATAATGAGCAATTCCGTCATCAGACAGCAGAAACACCAACAAGATTGTAATCATGATTCCTGCTGTTGTAATTAAGCATTGTATGATGATGATGTTAAAGAAGAAATCAGAAAATAAGCGGATGTTTGTGCTAATATCATCACTTGATCTTTCCTATTAACGCTAGCTTTTTCTACTGCAATCACTTGAGTATGCAAATTCTTAATCGAAATTTAAAGATTTTGTGAACTTGAACTCAAGTAGGAATACAGTATTTGTTAATTGTGTAAAATTATATATGAAGTCGAAGTCAATTATAAAGATTGTTTAAATAAGCATGTATACATACAGATTTGCTTAAAATAACGTTAAGAGTTTGATTACATTTTGATAATATAAAGTGATACCCATGTCATCATAACATAAGAAGAGGAACAGAATGATAATTGTCTCATAAAACGAAGGGGACCGCCTGCTGAACATGTTGTCATTGTGGATAAAACAGTCAGCGTTTTATTGAATTTGTTATATCTACACTAAATGTAAAATAAACCGTACATGTTTACGATATAAACATATCTTAAGCACATCAACTTCGTCAACTTGATCCATTAAAAAGACAATATGTTTAAGTAATGTTGTAGTATTACAGTATTAAGCACCTGTCATCTGTTACCAAATAAATTAGTTTTGAAGGGGTAAATTTGTGAGAAGGGGAAATATGACATTCCGTGTACATTAGGTTGCATAAGCTAATCGGTCATTCTAAGCGGGACCCATTGGAAATTCACTGCCAGTTGGCCCTCACTTTGAGAAACGCAAAAGTCTAACATTTTATATTATACCTGGTTTTGATATCATTGTAATAAGTTAAAATATGCTACGCTTTGTTTCATAATGGAAAATCCAATAAACTAACTTTGGAAATATAAAATAAACTGGAAAGAATTATTGGGCAATTATCTGTTTAGTCACGTATGTGCGTTACCGTTTGATATAGATTCACTAAACCAGTTGACATTTTGCCAACCAATTTTTGTCATATATTGTGTATAATATAGAGTATGAAATTAATGATGGTTGTGTTTTGTTTGTTAGAAACAAATTATGGTCTTCTGTTCTCTGGAAAATATCCCAATCCTTTTAGGTAAAATTGGTTTTGATTAA
The DNA here is from genome assembly GCA_036507315.1 of Lepidocyrtus fimetarius. Lineage (NCBI taxonomy): Eukaryota > Metazoa > Arthropoda > Collembola > Entomobryomorpha > Entomobryidae > Lepidocyrtus > Lepidocyrtus fimetarius. The sequence goes on along the minus strand of JAANSO010001374.1, from coordinate 9,618 downwards.
TGATGATTGCAGGAAATTAAATTGGTTGAAGAGTCAGGTTGTCCCTCACTTACTGACGATGTCATGCCGGCATCTTTGCTTTACATCATAACTTGAACATGACATGGAGGAAAGGAGTGATTACTTAAGTATTGTTGCTGTTTTTCTAACAGTCTCATGGGGACAATTTTGCTACAACTTTCTGAAATACTTTACATCTACGTATTACATGATGACACATAATAGAATTGAGAAATTGTAAACGCATGTTCATGTCATGTCCTAGCAAAAGTAAAAGTGATTTCATAACAGAATGAAAGTTTATTGTGAAAGCCAAGCCATATTATAAACTACTAGTGTGATAGTCACATTGACTTTCTAATGAACATGATTATTATGATGTACCTTATGAAAATTTAGCAAATGTTAATTTTTATGAAAACCATAAAATGGCATAATATGTAAAATTAATAATCAGGTTGATTTTAAAAAATGAGTTTCGAGTTTCCAGTCCAACTCAAAGTAAGCTAGCTGGGGTTTTTATTGCATTCATATTAATAAGATTTAAGTCTTGCTCGACCGAATATTTCATCTAAAAATCGACTATGTATACGCTTAAAATTTAGCTACACTTCACATTTAATCTCTTTTTTGTTGGCAACTTATTCACTTTTTCTTTACTCCCAAGCTTTTTGCTGAATAATGTATAAACTATATTTATAGATAATTAATTACAGCTAAATTAATCCTGTTCGATTGTACAATTATATAAGCAACAAAATTGAAATGTAAATACATTAATAGTAACTTTCAATGACTTGTGGAGATAATAGTATTAATAGTAAATGCTGATACATGCTCAACCAAGATTCTGAGCTTAAACGTATTGATTTATAATAATAAATAAACTTATTTTGTAATAATATACGAGAAAATGCTTCACTGGATTAACCGCAGTCACAAAAATTGACTTAAAATATTTGAACAGTAACTGGTCAAGCCGGCCTACTTGAATCTACATCGCATATCACTATTGTTCATCAAATTTAATACTCTTTATGGTATATTTAACATCTATGAATAAACGCATACTAAATACGTGGTAATAATAACTGTAATAATATCAACACGGGACAATATAATTTAATGTGCTCACAGTCTTCCGGTTAAATCTTTCACTGAGCCAACACTACCACTTCCTCCGAATCGTTCACTATTTAATAGCATGGCTGCATGTACTGCTGCTGCTGCAGTTGTTGGAATCACCCCACCACAGTGATTTATATTAAAATTATTTTGCACTGGAGAAATGTTGACTGGACTGGTTGCTGGAGATGTGCTTCCATTTAGAATGGCTGATGAATTCCCACCATTGTTCTCCATATTAAATTGCTGCTGTTGCTGATGATGACTCTGCAAGAGGGACTGTGCGGAAAGAAAAGCCGCTGCATAAAACGGATAAGCTGCGGGAAGTAACGATGCAGCTGAAACCGTTGCAGCAAAATTACTGACTCCACTCGGGGCACTTGAGACCAGAGATGACGCAGAAAGGGGTGGGGAAGATCCTGACGTAGATGTAAGTGATGATTTAGAATGGAGAAGACTATGGTGAAGCTTATGAGGTTTATTGGGGGAACTTGAGACTGAGCTTTTCACCCGACTTCCTGAACTATGATGGCTATCAGCATCAGATTCTCTAGAATCTGGTCGGGTAATTGTATTTCTGCAATTGATTATGGGGCTATTCGATCGTAAACTGCTAACTTCAGAATGAATACTTTCTGTATCATTATTATTGCACGTTTGGTGTTTTGAAGAGCTACTAGTGGGATCAAAATTGTCATCCTCTAAGAGATCAGTTGGGCCATCAAATCTTTCTTCGGATCCCACATCAGATACAGATATTGATTCAGAATCTGAGAGAACAGAGTCGCGACCTCCATCACCAACGGTAATGGGATCATCTTCAAAGTCTAACTTTCCATTACCTACTGTGCTGCCTTTCTCCTCTTTCACAGCCTCTTTGCATAATTGTTGTTGTTGCTTATCTTTGGCAATAAGATTTTCAATAGAAAAGTTGTTGGTGTTGTTTGAACCACCTCTTCTTTTAACTTTAGTGAGAGGGGGTGTTCCAGGAGGTGAAAGTAAGCGGTCTTTGCTATCACTTTCTATGTTATTGTTATTAATGGTAAGTTTTGACTCTCCGTCGAAATGGTATGCACGTTTGAGAGGAACTGGATGAGCCATAATCCCACCGGCTCTTTTCAATTTGGCTGATTGTTCTCGCAATGATTTAATTGCCAGAGTAGCTTCTTTCAAGTCTTCATATATCTTTTGGGGTCATGGCTAACTGACCAGTATGATGTGGATGATGAAATGCTGGATGAAGGGCTCCCCCGGCGGCAGCGGGGTGTAAATGAGGAGAGTGACTATTGAGATGATTGAGGGTACCTGTTTGTTGGCTTACTGGAGAGAGTCCGTTAGAATGAGGATGACCATGAGGATGATGGTGATGAGAATGTGGATGAAACATATCACGCGGTGGTGAGTATCCTGCTGCTGCTGCAGCGAGTATGCGAGCATCTGTGGTCGCATTTGCCCCTCCAAGAAACATTGGATGTGGTGCACCATGAGATCCATATGGAGGAAGTCCACCAAATTGTACACCATGAAGACCATTAACCGCTGCTGCAGCTGCGGCAGCCACAGCCGCTGGAGAAGAGAGATGATGGGATAACTGAGACGAAAAGGGTACGCCTCCCATTCCCATCATTCCGGGGACTGGAGGAGACATATTCATGGAAGGAACTACATTCATACTTCCAACCCCAGAAATTCCATTTGGGCCACAAAGAGAAGATGGTGAACTAGCGGCAGTTGGAGATGGCTGACCATGATGCATTCCTGAGTTTGATGTAGATGATGAACTGAAAGAACCGAGTGTCCTTTCCAAAAGTTCTTTGTCACATTTTTGAAGTTTGAAGCGTTTTCGTCTTCTTAGGAATGATCCATTCTCAAACATACTTAAAGCATTTGGATGAAGAGTCCAATATGCTCCTTTACCTGGTCTGTCAGGTCTTCGAGGAACTTTAATGAAGCAGTCGTTAAAGGAAAGATTGTGACGAAGAGAGTTCTGCCATCGCTGAGTATTTTTCCTGTACAACATAACATACAATTTTAATTGTAGATTGACTCGTTTAGAATTAGGACTAGACTTTTTTATTTTATTTTTTGTTTTCATCAGCAGGTAATAATAATTTCTAAAAAAAATCATTCGAAAAGCTTACCTATAATATGGAAAGTGGTCCATGATGAACTTGTAAATGTCACAAAGTGGTAACATTTTTTCTCCAGAACTCCAAATCGCCATTGCAGTAAGTGAAATATAAGAATAAGGAGGTTTCTGATCTCCATAACTTTCTCTTGATGGTCTAGGCATTTTGAAACGTTTGTTTCTATTGCACTTGCACTTTGCCAGAAAAGGAACAAACCGCACACAAGTTTGACTGTTAAATCGTTATACACGTATTTATTATTAAAACCATCTTTTATTAGTCATTGATTGAAAAAAATTTTCTGCATGAAAAAACTTGCAGGTTTTCACTTTTAACTTATTTGTATGATTTTAGCTAATTTCAGTGTTTTTTTGGAACTTGTGAATTTTTACATTATTATGTAAATAACGTTCGTATCAAATAACTGTGATGATGTAAGAGTTAAATATTGATTGGTGACTTTTCCTTTGTGTGTTATCATCTCAAGTCCTTTCACAACACTGCACGGAAAAACCTTTTTCCCAGAGATAAAGTATCAATATAGCTCGCACACAAATATCAACAAGCCTAACAACGTTGTTGGTTTACACAAGGAGCACTAACCAAGAACAACGCCGCATCATCGGACAAATATCAACAAAAGGAGAAAACATGAGAACGATCCATAACGCATGGGAACCGCAGGCACAGTGATTGTAACCACGTAAGTTGATCTGTTCTAATATTACATTTTTATTTACTGCTAAAGGGAAAGTAGAGAGAGAATTTAAGTCTCTGCGTTAAATATTTGTCCAAGAGAGTTCCCTTTTCTCATATTTCTATCCGCGGGTGTCTTTCTTTCTACTGCGGAAACGCTATTGAAACATATACCCTTCTTCTTCCATAGTTATAACACTAAAAGATAACAACTTGTCTACTCTGTTAATACTTCCCACTTTCTCATTATGCTTAAAGTCAATAATCAGTAGTTCACTGTTGGTACTCATAATAATCATGGTCCAGAGAGAGGTATATAGTGTGTGAGCTTAAAGACTTTGAAGCACTTCTTTGTTCCCTTTCTTATTATTTGGGGTTTATCTATTGTTAGTATTTTGGTTGGGTATATGTCCACGTTATTATTATGATGATTGTGTAAGAGAGAAAGGAAAAGATGGTTAAACAATAAGAAAAAAGGAAGTGTAAATGTTTCTTCAACAGCAAAAGGGCTTCTACAATTATTTGCCGTGCCTTAGCTTTTAGCTTGCGTGCGTGCGTCTCTGTTGAGCTAACACTTGTCCAAAGACTAACTAAACATTTGCTATTGAGTTGAGTGGATTTTTCTTCTATTTCTTTACCTACCTCTTCTCTGCAAACGTTTACGTTATGCTTATAACCAACAAGCAAAAGTTATTCTTGCATTTGAACACAAACATTATCCTCGACTTCTTCAAATACACACAAACATATACGGCTCATGTGAATTGATCGCATATGCAAGAATTGTTTAATCCAAAAACTGTTTGTTATGAAAGAAGGTATTGCCTTTTGGGCATTATTATAAAATAGAGAGAAGAAGGGTGAGTTGTTATATGATAGTGTGGTTGGTTGATATTAAAGTAAAGCTGGTTTCTTTTTATATGCTAGTGTGTAACTTACAATCATCTCGTTGGTGTATACATATTTACACAATGTAATGAACATGAAGAAGGGATGAATAGTAAAGGGATTGAAACTGAAAGAGCTTTTTATGTCCACACATTGTTGATGTAGTTGCTGGCTATCTGAAATGTACACATATAGAAGAGAGAGAGAGAGCTCCTGTTTGTGTGAGTTCGTGAGTCAGTTTAAAGTAAAGCATTAAACAAGAAACAAGATGTAGACAGACTGAATCAGGTGAAGAAACAACAGCGTATAAGACTTAAAGAGTTTTATGCAAGTTGACTGAAACCTGAGAAGTTTGTATAAGAATCTAATCTGTATACTTAATATTGTAAGACGAGATGCGTGAGTATGTATGCAGAACAACATGCGCCTTGAACAAAGCCACACCTCATATTGGTTTATTGGCTATGTGATTCTCCACCCTTTTGGGGAAATAGGAGGGATTAGCTCCAATATCTTTACATGAGAGATGAGTTGGGAAAGAATTTTCTAAAAAGATTCTTTTAGTTTTCACGTTTACATTATTGCCATCGTTAACATTATTTAGAAAAATAATATTTTTATTTCCTTTGCTCGTTTTATCAATCTGCTCAGCACATCATCCTGAAACAACCAGAGAACAAGAATTTATGCTTATAAAAAGCAACTTCTTTAAGAAAAAAACTTATTTCACACTCTTCTTTGTTAAGATCTTTCGGTAATCGAAGCAAAGTTTCTCTCTTCACTTTTTTTACTGTTTCGATCTTTGTCTGACTACCGCTGCCACACACACTCACACATTCTTTTTCTCCCACTCTGATTTTATTTTTTCAGCATGAGCCTTAAACACATAAAATATTATTATCATATCATCATTGTTATTATTACGACTGTAGTGATTACAATATCCGTAAAAGAAAATATCAAAGAATAAAAGAAAAGAAATCTTTCATTCTTTATTGCATTTTATACCGTTCAAAGTTAGACATGCCGTGTATCCTTATTATTGCTCGGACTTTAATCATTTATATTCATGTGGGCCATTATCATTTTTTATTTCTTTTTCATATTGTCAAACAAAATGACTACAGCTTCGGATTCAAAAATGTTAAAGAGGGGTATTTTTCATGTAGTGTTGCTCTTCTTCTCACTTTTGTACCAAATTTTATCTCATTTACTCGCAAATGGAATTTATGAGCCGAATGTTGTTGCAAGTTGCAAGCATACAAAAAACTCATTTTATCCATTTTAGTCGCTCATCGTTAGGGTTGTTTTTATAGTTTACTTGCATGCTTTCCTTCCTTTTTTATGTTAGCCCGACAGGAAGATCAGCATGTGAAGGAGCATTACTTTTTACTGAATAAAAAGAGAAAATTCTCGTATTGCCCTGTTTCGGAGATAAAAAGTCATTTTGGATTCATCCCTCTCTATATTTGATATTGAATTTAATGATGACGCGACAGCTTTCAAACAATAATGCTGATAAGGGTAGTTCTCGGAATTTACTCATTTTATTGCAGAGTGGAACTAATTACTCAACAGTTCCTTTCCAATTTTTTTGCTGGAGACTACAATTTTGAGAGGAGACTGACTACGTCGTCGGTGACAGTGCTTTACTCGGATAAAAGTAATATGAAATTGAAATGAAGTGTCAGATGCTAGACGAACATCATGCAATGAAGGGGAATAAACATGCTATCAAGACTGTGTTACTAAATTGACTGGCTAGAAAATGACTAGACGGAATTTTCTATTAAAACTAGGTAATGGCTTACTTGATCCAAATTTTTAATAACAGGGTGAAATAGAATCCCAATCATTATAATAATTTTCTTAAGAAATCGTTCAAAATTTTAGTCTAACGCCATCAGTTACAAACCGTTTAACTGAGAGAGACCAATTAAAAATTGGAATAGGTCAGTGACTAAAATTTTATGTAAAGGGTACCTTTTACAGTAGCACATTTATATAAATTAGGTAGAGACAAAAACGCTAAAGTAAGAAATGAGTAACAGGCAACGCAGCTTAAATAAAATTATTTTATTATTTCCTGTGATAATTATTATTAGAAAATGATATAATAGCTGATTAGACTTGTGAGGGGAAAGCAGGGTCTTTTGTTTCTATTACGTATTCGTCAGCAGGATTTTCACATGACCAACTAGATTATCATATCATGATGACCAGCATCTCAATTTCTATGAATATTACAACTGGCGCATGAAATGATTACACCTCATTCTGGAATACTTACCACGATAATTTTCTTGTTCTTTTCGACAAACTAGGAAATAATAGTTATTCATTTTAAATATGGTTTACCACATTGCATTTCTCCAACCTCAAACTCCAGTCAAACCAAAGATGCCGAGATCTATCATTATACTCATTATTTTATTTTTTCAAGGGATGGATTTTATGTATTTAACCCTTTAGCACTTTTTTCTGTCAGTCAGTTATTCACTTGTGGTTAGGTTTATGATGATGGTATTATGATGAGCCAGACTGACTGAATAAACTGAAAAAGTGACTGAGAAATTATGAATGCTACTATTATACCCATTATACGATAAAAACTTGACATGTCACAATAACCACAGCCTTTGGCAAAGAATACGTCTTGAATGATCTCCTTTGTCAAACCGGCGTATTTGGAGGAATGTAAGACATTTCCTTTGCAGCCGCAATGCGTAATATCTGAGTAAAAGATTGGGTGGATAAACTAAAAACTAAAAAACTCCGTCACACTGTAAGACGGAACGGTCCTTTTTGTTCTTTGATAGCTAATCTGTCTATCACAGGGATCAAAATAATTATTAAGAGCTGGGAAAGGAACAAGAAAAACTGCTTACATCCTCCTCATTATCAGATTTGATGAGTGTGGTGTTGATGAAGGGCTACATGTTTTTTGTATGGTACATGTAGCCAGTTTTTGATGTAATTTTATTTCGGTAATAAGCCGAAAAATGATTAAAACTGGGATGATGTTACACTGAATGAGAAACAAGTCAAAGTAAGAATTAACAAGTGTAATTTTCTTGTGATGAGCTAGCTCTACCATGATAATCAGTTTGAAGAAGTAAGAAAAACAAAGGAATTGGTACCAGAAGAGTACCCTCACACCACAAAGTACAAGTAAAAGTAAGAAATGAAAAAACTAAAGTGATTAAGAACGCGACACGTGTGAGAACAGTAATTTTCGGTTCTTTTTGAATCACACACAACAATAAAATTGTATCTGCAAACCTAGTTATTATTACCTATTATATATATTTTGTTTTTCAAATGTTATCAAAACTAAAAGAACGTAAATAGTATAATCATAGTTATGTGAGCATGCTATTTCACACTACTGTCGGTGAGCGCCATAGGAAAGGTAAGGGATGATTTTTCGAATGATGATAATGTTCAAAATGTGTTCAAAATGAAGCTCCTGGTGGCTCTTCTGATTCTACATTGTCCTCAAGGCTACAAATTTAAAATCTCAATAAGGACTTGAAAGCAGCGTTTACTTTTTTTACGATTGCAATAATAGTACCGGGGTTGCAGGTTAATCATAATGTGATATCAAAAGTAGAGAAAATGATTTCTCCTTTTTAAAAAGTAATCTGTCAAGAAAATAGAGTAATTTTGAGGGATGAAAAATGCAATAATTTGTATCTTGAGGTGTCCATTTAACTACGTCCATCTTATAATGGCATGAAGCTTTGGCCTGTGTCACATCCTGCTCTAAATTGCTGCACAATCAACAATCAAAAGGTATTTTTCTCTTTTAGTAATCCCGACTATCTTTCAAGTTTCCAATTATGTAACTTTACTGATAAACACATTGTACTTAAGAACATTGTGTAGCAATAATAATAGAGTCGGGTTCAGTTTCATGGCTTGAGTTCATGCGTGATTGGAGTTGAGTGTACGTTTCCTGCAAAATTTATTGGTGACATTACCATAAATTTTGAAAGTGTGAATTGCTTGTGGTGCAAATATACTTAGGCAAAAACTACATTGATGGTAAAGGAACAAAATATTCATTTGTATACATAAGTCAACGTCTACTTTACATTACAAATATTTAATGGAAAATGTCAGCAAATCAGCAAACTTATGTTTTGTTGGCATTTTGTCGGCATTAGCCAAATTCTGAGTGGGCAAACCAGAAAACCAACTATGAATCAAAATTTTGAATTCTCCTTCGTGACATCATAAGTAGATGTTATAATAATGCAACGCATTCACGAAACCCAACACATGGAATTACATTTTGACAACAATAATCAAAGGAACATGTCAGTTACATAACTAGGAGCATATATAGGTATTCTAAATCTTTAATCCTCAGGACACAATAACCCAAGTTCAGTAAACGAGTGGGGAAAGAAGAGAAACATGAAATTTCAATCATAGTTTCAATCAACCAAACAAGCGAAACCGTGCGTGGTCTAAAGATTCCGTTTCGTTTGTAAAACACTTTCAGTTTGTTTTAATACGTATTATCAATATAACGCATAACATTTTACATGAATATTTAAAAAGTAGCGTGAATCTTACTTTAGTATAAACCAATCACAACACTATCGTTTAGTGATTATATTTTGCTATTTTTTCTACATTTGTGATTTTCAAAGAGGAATGTGCAATATCATCTATCAAATAGCCGGACAACGATGTTATGCGAATGTCTTTTTAAAATGCACCTGATGGGAGACACCAACACACAATCAAATATTATTACAACTGAGCATTA
>JAANSO010001373.1:0-17479 GCA_036507315.1 Lepidocyrtus fimetarius | reverse complement strand
CCAAACCACTTCACACACACGTTTATTTATGTTCATTTTACCTTGCATAATCGTAATGATAATAACGTTGTGCCATTATGTATTATTAAACGACTTTATATATTTCTTATTATTTTTGAAAAAATTAAAAATGAAATTATATTTAATTCATTTAAAAAGCAAAAGAACAATAATACTTTAGGTTGTATACTTTAGATTTAGAAAGAATTTGTTGGGTTTTTGGATATGCCACTAAAATTGTTAATGATTTAATCCGAAGCTGTAAAAAGGAAAAAAAAAACCGGAGTGTTCAATTCATACTTACTGCACAACATGTCCTGTTGTTACAGTCCTTACATTAGTTTTTCATCAACCCCGATTATAATGGTTTGTTTTAATGACACAAGCACGACATTTCAGACATTTTCTAATTATTGTAAAGAAAGTCAAAATAGAAAATAAATTTATTTCCCTACTGTGGTATACGTTGCATAACATTATAATTTGAAATTATTTCCTAACCGCTTCAATTGAGTCCATATTAAGCTATTCAACCGTACAGAGGTAAATAATATTCAGAAAGTTCATTAACTTTTGGTAGATTGCAACATTACTCCTTTGTTAATTTTTTACATACAATTTTAACTATATGGAATGAAATCTTGGAAATGAATAGAAGCTTGTTTTTCTTTTCGTTTAAAAACAACTTTTATATCTATTTTCTGCGTATCCTTGTTATGCAAACGACGATTCTCCCCTTTTTTTTACATAATTTTGGTAAAGTTGAGCATGTTCCAAGCTGATATAGTTTTATCCTTTTTAAACAAATTGCTTCAGGGCTTTAAAGCGACCTTTGCTTGATTGGTTTTACAAGCTTAATTTGCAACATCTTTTCCCCTATTCTATTTCAGTATATAACGGTAGCAGTCGTAGTGTATATTAACCATAGGCTCCGCACCACCGTCTCAAGGTAAATTAGAAAATGAACTTTAGATTTTTTGGGATACAAAAGTGTTGGTGCCACTTGCACCCTCATCTTATATATCCATTCACTTGTTTCCCCCTGAAGCATTTGTCCGTACCTTGTTTTTCTAAACTAGCAAGAAAGAAAGGGGAAGTGAAAGAAAGATGTAGAATGATGACACAATAAAGAATATAGGTGTGTAGTAAGAAGTATGAAAGGAGATGTGATTGTCTTTTTCTATAGAAAAATCTTATGAGGAGCTTCCTTTTTTCTTGTTTTTCTATTGACTTTACGAAGCCATCTAAACAAGCAATGTAGAGACTTTCTCTTTTTACATTTTCTACGAAAGACGCAATAATGATATGATATTTCCATCAAAAACTGAAATGATGATGATGATAGCATTATATTCTTTTTAAGTCAGAAAGATATGTCTCATCTTTCTAGTTCATCTACCACACACCAAAGAGAATAGGGAGAGAAAAGGAAATTCAACAACAAGCTTTTCACTTGATCTCTTTTTGGCAAGCAAGTGGATGACAAAAGCAGTCGTAGCAGCATGAATATTGACACGAAGGCGTTTGGTAGTGATGAAGAGAAACCATTAAGCTTTATCAACATAATACACCAGAAACAAAAATCTAATGGTTAGGTAAATGAGTGGTTTAAATTTAAGTGAAGAAAGAACAACCTTCCGCTGTCGTAACTGCTCTATCACTATTTACCCTTTTGCGTACATTCAAAGTAAAAAGTTTTGAAAAAAATAAAAGAAAATTTATTTTCTTAATCGTTTACTCTTTCTTATAGCTAAACTTTCTTTTTAGTAAAAAACTTTTTTTAAATATTGTAACAATGTACTTATGGCTTACCGTTGGAGTGATCATCATAATATCACAATCTTTTTATCGAATGAGTACCAATTCTCTGACAAGAAATGACTATGATCGTAATGCGTGGGTGGATTTGCCGTTGGTGGTACTTGATGAATGATAATAGACAAAATTTAACTATTGCGTTTGGCTCCACGTGTCAGACATTGCCAGTTTCTAGTGTTTTATAAAAATGGATATTATGCGCAGTGAGCGGAGATTAGTTTTTTCCCTTTCTTTGTACCAAAGTTTTTATTAAATGGATCAATGCCTACATACCAATAATCAGAGGGTATATAATATGAAAATGCTCGTTTTTGTCAGTAGCCACTCTTCTGTGATAAAAAACATCGCTTAATTAACACGCATCAGTCTGATGGCTACCACTCGCGCTACCACCGTCAACATTTCTATTTACAAGCTCAGTCCACTTTCTAATTTCCTCCCCTTCTTTCACTCTCCCTGGATACGCAATGTGTGCTGTCAACCACATTAATTTTCTATTTTTGCTTTCCCCTCAAACTTGTCGAATAAAAGCTTTCCGATCACCACGTAGAAATGTGCGTGAGATACATTAATATGCATATAAACCTCGTTTTAAATCTACGACTGGAATTGGAAAAGTTTTGGGCTGTATACCGCTCACTCTACTATGTCCAATAAATCTACACTCTGACGGTGTGGTCACTTTAGGGAATTTTCATTCCATCACAGAATTAGCTGACCTGACCAATACTGTCTTTCATCAGTGAATGATACATTACAACTAGATAATGATTTGTAGTCGTAGAATATATGTAAAGCTGGAGTCACTGTCATCAACATTTTCCATTCCATTAATTTCCTAATTAAGGAACGAACAAATGCAATTCTTCTGTAAATGAAATTTCCAACATTTTTTTTTTCATTTTCACAAAATTCAGCAAGATAAAATAGCAATTATTATTTTAATTTCTTTGCTTTTATGGGTAAAATATAAGTACGAAACGCATTGCAAATTTTTCATCAGCTTTTACAAAGTTTCTTGTAAGTTGGAGTATTCATGTCCTAAATAACTTCACTGGAATGCTAGACTTTATTGAATAGACAGACAATCTCTTAAACAAGTGACATTCTCGTTTTAAAATGTTCAACGAGCTATCTTATCAACACTTTACAGCAACAGTTTACAAGAAAATCAGACATGAAGAAAATGGTCATTCTATCAACATCCAGCTGCCAAGATTACTTTATGCCATTCACGGTATTCAAATTACGAAATGGAAATCCGCTTTTTAATATCCCAAAGGAATGGAAATGTAAAAAGAATTTGTATGTTGATGTGCATGAAATGGTACTCACTCACCCTATTCTGTTGTACTTGTCAGTAGCCACGAAGTGAAATCTTTAGTGCTCCTTTGTTGTTACTTTTTCACTCTTGTTTCTTAAGATTAAATCTGCTTCTGATAAATAAGGTCTGAAATTCTACGGCCCTTTTATGTCACTTGTCTTTCGTCAGTATTGGAATGCAGTGGAACTTAAACTATATAGTACATTTGGGAAACAGTTACTTGTAGTTAATATTATCCTCGTTGTGAGTGACAAATATCTCAAATTGAAAAAAGGGCCATTGGTTTCTTTTGCCTGTGTTGTCGTATCAATAATATAAGATGCTCCGACAAGGTAGCGAAAGAGATCACTAAGAAAAGTCATGTTTATGCATTGATTTCTTTCAATTTGTTGTTGGGGATTAAGTTTAGTTGACAGTTTTTGATTGGCACGTTCAGCCTTATTTTAAAAACCAAGATTACGGAAAAATAAATTCAATGTACTGTAAAAATGTGCGGTGCGATATTTGAAAATAAATTTATAAACATTTACAAGCATAATAAATTCCTACGTATGCCAACATACAAGTAAGTGTATTACAAACTGTTTGAGGGTGTTAAAATTCCCTCTTCTATCTTTAAAACTTGCTTTTTTGCATATATAACCTTTCATAAAAATAAAAGAAAAAGGTTCAGCAACCATTTTTGTATAATTGTTTATTAGCAAGAATGCGCAAAAATTTTAGTTTGGTATATAGTCGATTTATGGAAAATCGAGTTTCTTCAAAGTCAAAATGGGAAAATGAATGTGTACTAAAACGATCTAGTTAACAACTAAACTTTTGAAATGAAAATACACGTTAATCTCAACTTACAGCAAAAATTGATCATCGGATCACTTTTTATGCATTTTTTCTACAACAACAGGCAAAACTGTTTAAACTAAATCATGTTTTGAAACTTAACGTAGTTATCATGAAGGAATGAATCGCAGCAAGCCTGTTTCGATACTAGCTTGAAAATTTGCACATTGCTTAAACGTTTGGTGAATTCTATTTGGTTTTTTTTGGCTCAAGGTGGAAACAGACCAACCGTCAGACAGTCTAAGATACCAATTTGAGTACTACATTTTCCAGTTAGCAATAACCTACATTAATGTATAGTTTTCCTATGTAGCACTGGTATATAGAAAAATTGCGTAGTTAATGAAGTGAGTCAGTCAAATAGGATCAAGCAATGTAATAAAAAGGTAGATCTTCAAAGTTTTTGTTTGTAGAATTATTTGCTTTCACTCTCAAATGCCCACTTTTTGTCGAAAATAATGGCATCCTACACACCTACATACTTTTCGGTGTTGGGTTTATATCGTGCAATGTAATCCTTTATTGCATATCACTACAACTTTCCACTTTCACTCGTTAGAAAATATATGAAGGAAGTGGCCTTTGAATATACAAGGAAATAAAAAAGCTAACCATAAGCCTTAAATTGAGTCTACTGTTATACTTATACATATATACCTGTGAATAATGACAAAGGAACAGGATCCTACATATTTTCAGAGGATATTGGTGGTTGGATGACTTCTTTGTATTTTCTATTACGTTTATTGTTGTTGTTTGACCTTGTTTTCCTTTTGATGAATCATGTCATGACTCCCTGACGTGATGGTCTTTATAATCTCAACCCATTCAATACATCCTCCAAGTTAAGTCGTATGTTTTTTAAGTTTTTAAGTAAAATTGTTTAACTGCACGAAGAAATCAAATGTTCTTTGTAACAGTTATTTTATAACCAAGGCTTGTATTATTATCCGTGTATCGCATTATTGCAGAAATAATTTTTGTATGTAGGAGCAATATTAACGTTGGAAAGGTTGTGGCTCATTAATTTCTTTCTAGTTTCCTTTTGTTCACGATAAACCACTCCTTTTGTACGTGAGATAAACAGACCCACTTTAATATTAAATGATGAAATGCTTAGACAAGAAAGACTTCTTTAACTGCAAAGGTATAAGGAAAGGAAAAGAGTTTGATAATATTATGTACCCTTGTTACGAACAGAAACAATGGATAGCGAACAATTCCTTTCCTTTGAAGAATGCGAGATATGAAATATTGGAAATGTCTCAATAAACCAAGCTTATCAGCAGACCAAGTGAGTTGGGGGAATGTATGAGCACCGCATATTGCAGTAATACGTAATATATATGTATCAAATTACCTGACTGTTGTACGATTGGTACATAATAGGCACCAAATCGTATACATTCATTCATATTCATTCATATTACTACTGAGATCGGGTACAACTGCATATTATGCACTCATTGATACAGATATATTTTCTTTCTTCATTTCATACTTTTCATTTGTCTATTTTTCTTGTGGCGCGACCTATAAAATATCACTTGATGAGGGAAAGCAAAAGAGAAAGAACCAGCAAGGACCCTTGTTCAAGTGGTTTCTGTTTCCTTTGACATGAGATAAGGGTCCTTTGTCAATGTCAACGTGGCTCCGGATTATGAATGTCTCTTTGAGATACCAAACACACGCATGATCATGGTGTCAGCTGCAGAATATTATACCAGAATCCTTTCCTTTTACCTTTTTTCTTTACATGGAATTATTCTGTAATAAAATTCTAAGAATATTGCATGATTCCGGTTTTTTGTGATCATTCTTGCTATTTTGGATCATTTACTTTCTCTAGCCAATGAAAAACAACAAAAACTATGACCCTATTTTAGTTTTGAATTTTAAAAACTCATATTACTTCAAGCGTTGTTTGTTTCTAAGAATTTGTAAAGCTTTCCGTAATAAACCTACTATCAAATTTATCAAAAAACCATATTCACTGTTCCCAGAAATGAGTATGCCTTCAAGGTTGGATGTTTATTCAAGAATTCTAAAAAAAACTGTGACACAAATACATATGACACTTCAAATTTCCTCTCAAGTATTTAAAATCTGAAATATGATATCGGTGCAAAATAAACTGCATATATACTTATTAGTTTGCAATGCCTTCTGTTATTTAAATTCACTGCTGCAATAACCGTAAGATAGGATTAAACCAAGCTGTCAAAAGTGACCTTGACCCTGATTTTGGAGCCAATATAACTACACAAGTGGGAAAGAAGATTTAAAAAATATTTTTCTTGGAAGATATTAAAAATTACCACTTTTAAAAAGCAAATACTTTTCCGAAAATTGTTTATAACGGAATATATCTGTAAAATGAAACTTACATTTTATAAATGAAAGTGATGAAGCTGAAGCAAACGGGGGAAACTAATAAACGGTAGAATAAAGAAGGGGATTCAGTCATTCGTATTAGAAATAATATAACGGTAGCAAACAACAGTGACACAAACGCTAGTGGTATCATCATCACATCACATCTTTCATTCTGCTTATCCGTTCTCCAACTATTTAACGTGACTTGAATCTTTAACAAAACCTTTTTCTATTCCTTTCGAGAAAGACCAACTGTCCAACTTTTTCCCTCATTCTTTTCTATTCGTGGCTACTTTTATTTTCTGGAAACATGGGGTGGAAAGACAAGGAAGGAAAAACTCACGTTTAGCAAGAGACACACAAAATTCATACATATTTCATTTTCTTCTCAAACACCAATATCTCCCATCATCAGCATCTTCCAGCTACTACTTTATTCCAGGTAATCCTGATAAAGAGCACATGGCAGGAAGTGCTTATGTGGGGTGAGAGTATATAAAACAAAAATATAGCGGTTTTATTCCATGTGGAATGATCATTGGTCTCTTATTTTATTGGAAATAATCCCTGCGGTCTTTCAAACATTTTTTCAGTTAAAACAACCCTATATGGAGACATTATTTCTTTGAAACCTAAAACCACCGCACGATCCTCACAAACTAAAAGTTAACAAACGCAAAAAGAAATTTGATGCAAACTCCAATTATTCATGTGTGCCTACATTTGTAGCCATTAGTACTTCTGTAAACTATATTTTTTTAATGTACAGGCTGGACTATAACAGCAATCTCTTTATAACAAAATACAAAAATGGATTCATAATTTTGATGGAAAATTAAAGCACGTGTTTATGAATACGTTTAGAGTGTATATCGTATTTCCAAGACAGTACATACTTTTACTAGTATTGGAAGTGTAAAAACTATGAGAAAATGGAATCTTCTCAAATTCTCAAAAATGTTCCTTAGGGAAAAATGAGGGAGCTTTCTTAAACGCATCGAGATTTCTCAAGTCTTGATTCATAATTTTTCTCATATGATGATGAGAAGGATGATGGTGTTATTTTCTACCGTCCTTACTTTATTTGAAGGATTTGCTATTATTCTGGTATAAAGCTAGATTTTTTCTTATATCTGAATTGAGGAAAGTGGAAGAAAAAGAGAGTTTCCCCTTGCTCGTCATTTTCTCTTTGCTTGAAGAGATTTTTATTGGTTGGTTGGTGGCGGTGATGATATGATGATGATATTACAATACGGTACACTGCCTCTTTGAGGATACAGTTGGATTCGAGGTGGCATTACTTGAGGACGCCGCGTCTGAGTGATGATCTCCGCGCTCCAGGATGATAAATATTCTTGACAAATTTCCTCGCACGACAAGTGAACCAAAAAAGAGAAAAGGGGACTGCAAAAAAATTTATATAAAAAACTCTGGCCATTTTATGTGCTTACATTATTTAAAGTTACATGAGAACATTACATTACGTACCTTTTAAAAATGGTGTATGCCTCTATTTATGTCTGACTACTACATTTTCTGACATTACCTTCTCTTAACTTATAATTCTTCTGCTTTCTCGCTCACGTCAACTTAAAGTGTTGAAGAAAGTATAATACAAAATAAAATATTCGTGTAGCACACAAATATAGTACGAGGTCCTAGCCAACTCAATTTCGTTTTGGAAAGAAACTTGTTTTGGCTAACCAAGAAAAAGCACAACTTCTTATTTTACCTTTTTCAAAGTACTTTACATCCACCAAATTTTACACCTCTCTAGAAGACATTATGAGTAATGTTAGATGAGGGATTTCAAGGAGATTTTCTTGCCTTTCTTCCATGGTTTGCCGTGTACCATGTAGGCTAACGTTAAAGCACTTCCATTGCAATCACCTCTAGAAAACCACGCAGTAGTTTGGATTTTTTCTAAAAAATTTATGCAAACTTTGATTTCTTCCTAAAGCTAGTTTCCGTTTCTTTTCTGTGGAAATAGCAAGCAGTTTATAAAGAATAAACGACTCACAGTTTTTATTGTCACCACTTATCACATTCACCCACATCTTTCTCCTTGTCACACTTTCTCTTTTTAGATAAAATGGAATTATTTGGTCTGTTCTTTTCCATCTGAAGATGATTGAGTGATTTCTGTACTCGTAAGAGCTTTTGAAACGCCCGAAAACCAAACCTTATTCTATTTCTTAACTTGCTTTGTCATTTTTCTTGTGGCATGTGGTGCAAAACCCTCTTGTAAGATTGCATTCAACAAAAAAGAAAGAAGGTAAAGATAAACCTTTTGATATCTCATTCACTTTATAGCTTTAAAACCTCAATTTTTCACTCCCGGTGCTTATGGGCTACCACTTGTACCCTGCTTTTTTACAGTCATTGAGAAAATTACCTACAGAACGTGCACAGGCACAGTGAGTTCAGTCCAAGATTTAAAAGTTACGTTTTGAAAAGTTGGAGCCCATTCCGTGTTCGTAGACGATGTTGATGCAGGAATGAAATAATAAAAGTAGCACAAGAGAATGATACAAAAATCCCATTGTTGATGTTACTGCGGTTGGCAATACAAACGAGGCTAACATAAGAAATGAAAGTAAAACTTGTGAAAACTTCATTTAAAATATAGGAAAGGCAAGAAGGAAGTTGGTGGTCTCCTTTTTAAATAAAACTATAGAGTACAACAATATGAGCTTCATGTTTGCACCTCTTTTTTACCCATGATTTGATAAGGCTATTCTACAAAAACAACTTGAAATAGACAATGCTGTATCTTCTAAAAATAGATAAAATGCTTCTATGTATGTAGAAATTAGTTTGGCTATCTCATTGGATCACATCCCCTCACAAAATTTGTAGCTTTACACGGAAAAAATAATAAGTTTTAACTTTGTTCAGCCAGATGCTACTGTATGTGTATTACTGTTTACCTCGTTAAGATTAAACTTGCTTTTATATGCTTAAAACGAAAGTTAATATAAAAGAAATATAGTGGTATTTGGAACTGTGAGTTAAAAAAGTCATAATCTAACATGAACAGAATATGGCTACGTATTTTTCAAACGCAGGTACAATATCCTCCACACGGAAACGTAAAATCACTTTTTTACTTTCATAATTGCAAAAGATCGGTATAAAATAAGCGCATTTCTAACTGTAAGGTAAATTTAGGGGCACTCAGTTTTTAGTCTGAATTTTTGACCAAATATTCTTCTAGTTATACCTTATAATTGAGCCAATTTATAGCTGCTGAATCGAACTTGTGCTAGCAGGAGAGGATTTCAAATCTTAGCTCAATTCACATTAAGAGTATTGAACAAAAACGAGAAAATGTAGAATAGTAAAGAATGAAATGAATGAGTCTTGTGGTTCAAATTAGCAATAAGTTTCAAAATTTTCAGTGTTTACAATTTGTTCCGAATTTTTTAGCTTTTAAAAAAAAACATTTTAGTTTAAACAGAAAAATAAAAATACAGCTTACATGGAAATATTGGTAAAAGCCAAAATTCTGTACATACAAAGTCACATGTCCTACAAAGAACGTTGAAAATTATCTCAATCCAATCTCTAAAACTGAATCGAAGATTAAAAATGAAATCTAACAAATTTCAAATCAAGTTTTAAGACAAATTAAATAATATTGTGATAGAAAAATTGCTCCGTCGGGCATTATCTTGTAATTATTGTAACTAATCCTACATAAAAATGAAAACCCTCTCCTGCTAACACTATTTCGATTTAGCAGCTATAAATTGGCTCAATTATAAGTTTTAACTAGAGGAATATTGGGGCAAAAATACAGACCAAAAACTAAGTGCCCCTAAATTTACCCTACTGTAAGAACAAATAAACGAGAGCATGATTAACTTTTCCTTCCTTTCTTAGAAAGGAATACGTCTGGCTCCGCCCCGTTAGAAGTAGTTTTGCTAAAAATCATTAGTACCGTTATTTGGGCGACTACTACCTAATTCTGTTTTCCTGTAATTTCATTTGAACTTGAAGAGGCAAATGGGAAATATTGAAAAGCACAATGAGCACATATATATCTTTAGAGCATGGCTTGACTTTGCCTTGGAAAAGAGAGATGATAACAAGCATCATCACGATAACGATGATGATCTTGACTGAAGTTAAGTAAACTAGTTTACCAATTTACTTTTTACGTTGCCAACTTCTTTTTTTGATAATTTTCAGACTTTTCTGGTGCCATAAACTTTTTTGCCGGACTCCCTGTTTACTGGTTTTTTCCGTGATAGTTAAAGGAAAATAGCTTTTATTAGGAAGATGTTAAGCATAAGAGTGTGTAAAAAGGGCAAAGATTGCCGAGGAAAGTTAACAAATACTTGTGTAATCATTATTATCATCATCGCATCCTTGGAGTTGCTTATACTTTTAGGTTAGCAAAGGCTATAGCGTTTTCTTCTTATGTTTATCCAATAGCTAAGTATTTTCATTTCACTACCATTACCATTAACACTCGTTTGCACTAGTTCAGTCTCTCTGCTAACAATTTGCAAAGAAAAACGAGTAAGGACAACAACAACCCGATTCCCTAAAGAGCCCTGCAAGTCACAAGTTAGAAGTGAACTTCTTCATTGTCGCTAGTGTGCTCTTTCAATAGTTAAAAATGAAGGGAAAATCAAGAGAAAGGGGAAAAAGTTCATTGACAGACAAGAAAGAACTTGCACACATACAACGTATACCTCAACAAGGCCCTCTAATCGTAACTTTCATGAGCCAGAACATAAGCTCGGTGAAAGTTGTTAGGTTTATACTTATTTCTGCTAAAGCACTTACCAGCATTTGTTTTCTTTACAAGAATGATGTACAATACAAATATGTTGTGTGTGTACACGTCTACCATTTAAGTTTGTGATTCACTCTTCTCTGATTGCCTGTCTTCGTTCTCATTAAGAACAATTAGATCATCTCTAGAGATCAAATAACTACGTCCTCTTTTTTATTCCACCATCCATCCACTTTCCTCATTCCGTCATTCCCTCTTTGCCAATTTAGTTTTTTGTCTGGAAACGGAATGAAAAAGTGTTCTTTCTACAAGGATGAAATTATATGGATGGATGAGCTAGTTAATATATTGAGTTTCTTTAACCACATAAGATATGGACCATGCGGTTTTTGAGGCCCTGCAAAAAATGAGACTGGGACAGACTTACACGTGCAAACAAGGACATGTTCAAACCCTAATAAAACCAAGAAATACTTGAAGAAGGGAAACCATTGAATTTTGATGTGTACACTTATTCAACAAACCATGAAATAATGTTTTTCAAACGTTACTTCTGTACCTATTCTTTTATTTTTGATCCAAAAATAATCTTATATTAATAATGACTTTATTGCAAGTCTTGCGCGGTTGGCCAAGTAAAAATATTTATATTTACCGATTTTCTTTCTTTCTAAATTTAATTTAGGTTTGGTCAGTATTTTTGCCCAGCTCTCATCAGAAAGCATTTACCATCTGTTCGTGATTCTATTGATATTGATGATGATGGTAGCGGTACTGAAATTTTTATAAAGTGTCTATATTTGGGTTATATTTTCATTTCCGTTTTAGCTATTGATTTGCTAAGACCGACCAAATATCTTTTATGAGGCTGGCTAATGCTGCTCAATAAATAAATGAACGAGCATATATCCTTACTTTTCACGCACTTTTTCTTTTTAAAAAGTGGAAACGATAAGTTTCCCAGTGGCAACTGTGAAAATGATCAGATTGTTAATGATAAGGTATTTACTTGGAAGATAAAATTTTATAACATAAACGTTTTTTTGGATTACATGCTCAAAATTTGGTCTGGCTAAAATACTTTGACTAGCAAGAGAAAGTGAGATTACTTATAGAATATAACAAACGTGTTTGTAAGTTTCCAGAGGGTTAAGATAGTAAAGCAGATAGATGCCTGTGTTTTCTCCTCCCGGAGACCATAAAGATAATAAATCGGTTTGAAGCACGTTGGTGATAAATGGGAAGAATGTGCTTCAAAACTCCTTTCCGTTATTTGCGCTTTTCCTTCCCGGTACAAAACTAACCCGTTCACTGAACTTTTTAATCGAGGAAGCCAGTAGCAGAAAGAAAGAAAAGACACCATCATTATTTCTCATCCTCCTCCTCCCCAGCATCCTATCCAGGGACTACATTGCTCTTACAACCTTTATTTGAGCAAACTGAGAGTGTTTCTATGTATGACATTAAACTCCAAAAGTAACTTTTATGATTGCTTTATATATTCTAAATAATTTGTCCTGTGATTACTATGCAATGAGTTAAGCTAGGTTAGCAAGTGGCAACTTGACCATAATAGTGGCGGGTCTTCCTTTTGCAATGTTCTGTTCCCTAGTGAATAAATGCTCAGGACGTTTTTACGTGACCATATGTCTATGAAGGATTTGTTGAAGTGAATCCTACCCATAATACTTGACCATAATAGTGGCGGGTCTTCCTTTTGCAATGTTCTGTTCCCTAGTGAATAAATGCTCAGGACGTTTTTACGTGACCATATGTCTATGAAGGATTTGTTGAAGTGAATCCTACTCATAATGAGTAGGAGGTTCCTTGCTTCCAGAGTTTAAAATTCATGCTCTTAAATACTTTCATACTATCATCTGGCTTCATGTAAATTGCTCCTAGCAGTTCGCAAGAGTTTAGTAGCATATTATCCGTATTTGTAAATATGCAGCTGTGTTTTCGCATGCATTTATTATGTATATATACCTATATTACTGATAAGTTCCGGATTCAGGAAGGACTTTGGGGGTAGTACATGATGAAAGTTATATCCTTTGTGTATTTACTTTAAAACTTATCATTATTACCATCAGGTCAAGATGTGCTACCACCATGTTCAATTATTCGAACATATTATATTGTTAATGAGGCTTCAACCAAAATGTTTTATTTTGAGAGAAATCTCAAATGTACCTTGTTTTATTATTGTACTCGTAGATGATCCAAGAACTTGTTTACATAGGAAGCAAAATTTAATTTTTCTGCAGTAGGCGTTTGTATAAAATGAATTTGATAATAAGACCGAGTGAAACTTTCTAAAATTAGAATTTGAATGTATTTTTAAAATGTTGTAGGAAGGTTTTCCAGGGGAGTACTCGAATATGAGCACCCGCTCATTCATATATGCAGAGTTTTAGAGATTTGAAACATTGAAATAGTATAGCATGTGCGTAACTTACAATATATACGCAAAAAATGCTGCCGTATGACGGTAAGAAAGTTCAGCGACATATGGATATATTGACAACTTTCAAAGGGATGTGAAAGGTACGTGCGAAGTGTGGAAAGTAACAAAGTTGCATTTCTGTAGATGTTAATACTGATGGTGCGTTTTCCCTGACTTTTCCTTTACTGATTACCTCACCGCAAATGTGGTCGATGTTGGTGATGTTTGCAAAATTTTGAGAATTCCTTTACCAAACACAAAAACATGATAGAACCCCGTTGCTTTGCTACTACTTCCTTTTTCACTAAAGTAGAATGATGATGATGATATTTTCCTATAAACTAACTAACTGAATTCATTTGCTTTCTCACAGCAAAATATTTAAATCAGTTTGGCAAATGCGGGCCAAAAGATCACGTTCAGTCGTTTGCACCATTTCCAGATGTTTTACAGTTTTGTAGGTGAGTATGTGGAGAGTACATCAACACGGGTTTGAAAGAAAGACTTGTTAGGCTTGTTTTATCTAGCTGCAACGTGATGGCGATGATGATAATGATAATCAGGAGAAAACAAATGGGATGCCGTATAACAACTTTTCCGTACGTATATAAAATGCTTACTAAATTTTTAGTATTTGGCAAATAGGAAATGCGTATATATTCAGGCATGATATTATTAGTTTACCTATATCCGTATTTTTGAGCAAATGTGTTACAGTCGGTATATATTTTTGTTTCTGTGTAACAACTATTGCTACAAAATTTTGGATAGGGAATCAGAAATATAGTAAAGTGAGTAGGAGTGCTCTGTTACACAGTGTTACACAGATGTTCCAGGTTACACGTCTACTTCCGCGTGTGTAATCTTCTTCGACAGTATATAGCGGTAGTGAAGGAATGGGAGAAAGTTTGAATAAATTCCTCGCTTTTGATTTTTTACTTTACCAAATTTTCTCCTTCCATCTACATCTGTACATCTAGAAACTGGGTAGAAAATTTTTGGATTTCGAGTTGCGAAGAAGCCAACAGCATTCTATATAATATTATATAAAAAGCATTGTAACAGCTAACAAGCAAAAAGTCAACTTGGGTAACAAACTGATACGTTGTCTTCACACACCTGACATATTTGGCAGATGTATGGCAGGGCATGACTTCGGTGTCTTGTTCTCATTTCTGTATATTTTGAAAAGCAAAGAAGGCACAAAGATGTTATTAACTATCCCTAGAAAGAAAACTCGCAAAACCACCCAAAAAATTCAATGGTTGCTCTAATTTTTGTTAAAACGTAATCGATATTCCAATGGAGACAATGGGGAACCATGAATGAGCTAGAGCTGGAAATGGTACTCTGGGAACTGTGCCAGATTCTTATTGGAAGAAAATTTGGTTTTCTTGGATTAATATATGTACGATTTTTCAAATCTTTCATTGTGTTGATATAACTTCAGGGCTACATCATCTAAAAATTTATGAATATATTATTTAATAAACGATCTAATGTTACAAGGAAAAGAAATCACTAACAGAACGACGTATTAAACTATTCATAAATATATTTTCACATGGGTTTTACAAGGTAGAAAAATATTTTTCTCGGTAAAAAATAGTTACTCTAAAAATAATATCACTGCATTAAAGGTTACCGACTTAAAATTAATTTCTTCTTTGAGCTAGTGCAAAAGTCATTTCCACTCACAAGTAATTTCATCGGAAATAAACGTTTATGTACGACACTAATATTGAGATGAAAGCACAAGTTTCCATTATATACTCACTATTTGAGTTCATTTTAGATTAGATTTCCCTTAGGCATCTCCAACCCAATCAGCATTAAATAGTCTTCTGAAACAACCTCAACAGATAATATTATTCCTAGCGGAATTCAAAAGCTTCTTTGCCTGTATATTGCATTTACGATATAAAAGAAAGTTCTACTAATGGCTAAGGATTTTAGTGATCATATCGGTGACCAGGAAGTAGCTTGAGTTAGCTTCCTTATTTCCGCCATTATAAACTATAACTTCTTTACTTTTGATTTTAATCAATGAGCGTTAATGACTGAAAGATTATGATGATAATGAAGTAATACGATATGAATTATGGTTCTCTTTATAATTTTAGGCACAAAGGTTTAATTAGTAAACTAATAGTTCTTGTTGCTTTTCTTTCATACGTAGAGACCGGCAAGGTTCTAATGTAAGATGAACGAAATTCCCTAAGCTTTTCAACAAACTTGGTGAGTTGGTGACGCGATGCGGCACAAGAGAGTAAAGAAACCACAAGATTTTCCCATAATAATATATCCACACGGTTAGTGACGTCGAGAAGCTACTCCATTCGATCACTGTACTATTATTACCTAAGGAATGCAAAAGTATTCACAATATTGCAGTATTATATGCCTTTCCACTCGATAGTGATGATGAAAGTTCTTCTGTAGCAAAGTTGTTGATTACACAAGCCGCTAAAACAACAGAGAAGCCAATTGAAAGCTACTGCTTTCAATAGAGAAACTCTTCATAAAGTGATGGTTGGCTCACAGTGTTGCCTTTGAAGAATTATTTAATGAGTTCTTCACTCTCTTTTCTCTCTTAACATTTATACTCATTCCTGGTGCATATTGTGTATAATAAATCCGGCTACGCTAAAAAATCTGAATATATAGAGAACCCGTATAGGTAATATAATCTAAACCATTGTGATTAAGCAGTTTGAACTTACTTTAAAGTGTATGGCTTCCTTAAGTTTATGGATTTACTATTCTCAATCCTGCAAAGACAAGGAAAAATACAAATTATAATACTCTAGATTTTTAATGGGACTAGGTCTTCCAAAAGAATACGTTTTGTAAGCGTAGGTCGATGGGACAAATTATATAACCAGGAGGTTAGAAATAACCGCCATCGTAAAGGCGTTCTTTAGATAATTTGACAAAATTTTAAAGCTAAATTTGGCCTGATATTGGATACTACTACTAAAGATGATGATGATAATGCTGAAAGATGAGTGTAATACCGGTTTGATTTGGTTTGATCATGATGATGAAACCGAAATACCTACACTATATAGAAGTTTATCAAAGACGACCCTTTGAACGTCTTCTTGACTCATCGCATACGTTAACTAGGTTGAAAAGGTTATTGGTGGTGCCGATGATGATGGTGTCACATGGAATATCCATCCTTAATATTGGATTTCACACATGAAGCGTTAAGAATCCCTTTAATACGTTCTTTCTCTTTCTTTTAGCCAAAGGCTTAACTATTTTTCTTCTTTTATTTCTTACCTTCTTTCCGTCGTCTTTACTGTTCAAAGAGTAAAAGTATTTTAGTGGGGCTAAAAGTAAGTTATTGAACCCCAGTTCAAACCCCTTTGTTACAAAAATAAAATAGTAGCAGAGCAGTCGAGTGAGTGTGAAATGACTCTTTGGGTCCAATCAATCACTGATGGGCTATACACACATCCATTGGAGAGAAAGTAGGAGGAAAAAACAAAAATGGATAAGATGTGAAATGAAAGATGGGAGAGCTTACTTAAGCCTTTATACAACAGCAAAAAAAACCTATTGATGAAACCACCCCTTATATAACTTGAATATAATATCAAACTCTGTTTATATAGTGATGTCTTTATTTTCTCTTTTTTTGCCAGTCCGGTCAACTAACAAGATCAAAAGTGGAAGGAACAAACTACCTTAGTACAAAAAAGCTGTACAGAACCACTAAAACTAACTTTATTCATGGATAGAGCCCGTCCATGATGAGCACGATGTATAGAACCTTCTTACCAAAAAATGTACATAAAACTAAAAGTCAAGGGAGTAAGGTTGAGCCGGGTAAGAAAAAAAGTTGGCAAGATATATGAGCTCATATCATAGAAAGAATGGTGTTTAGATGAGAAGACATGACTCAAAAGCTAAAGCCAGC